>BQNB010000293.1:46000-174644 GCA_026074375.1 Tanacetum coccineum | reverse complement strand
TACTCAACTGTTCAAAAATTGAATTGGTAGGAAAAATACCCTTCATTTTTGTGTTGACTAGCTTTCACTAACTATTGCTAACTGTACTAGATATGTGCATAAGCTACATTAGACAGGTTGTATTATATGATGTCATTCTTCCTTCTCGCTAGCAATCACAGTTAGGGGGTGTTTGGCTAAGCCCATGCGTTTTCAATAAGCACAAATTTTAGGGACTATGCTTATTACTCCGTAGCTTATATCATTCCAACAGAAGTCATAATCCTTGTGAGACTATCCAATCACCTACCATGTATTTAATAGCTTTTTCAAATACATTAAGCTAATATATACACTACCTTTCTTTATAGCATCAATCGCCAACTCCCCCCATATTATTAAACATCTGGTTCAATATGCGAAGAAACCAAAGTAGATATCCCAAGCTATCTTTTGCAAACTGGTTATACAATTATTTTAGGAAATGAATGAATAAACACTTAAAAATGTTACTGCTTGCTTAGCTCAAAGTAAATAGGGCTTTATGATAATAATTCCCAAACACCCCATATAAACCGATTATCTTGTCGTGATTATTTTAGCTTCTAAATCCTTAAATAAGCAAAACTTCCAAACTCGGACCTGCCAGTTAGATTATTATGTTTATTTTAGCAGATGTAAATCCAGTAAATTTAAACACATAAAAAACATATACATTTGATATGTCTCTTCACAAACACCTTTTAGAATTTCTTTTATTGGTTTTTCAGTTAGTTTACCTATTTGATATAATTCTATACACTCTCGGCTCTCAAGACATAAGAACTGCAGATTTGAGTAAGTCATACATGTATGATGTATCCCTGCGTCTTAAATTTCACTCTCCTATTATTAGCATAAGTTGTATCAGTAGTAGTATTTTCAAGTTAATAAATACACAACTTTCCTGATTTATTGGCGAGTTGTGCATGGAGAAAAGATGACGTCAATGGTCCGCAGGAGTATCAAACTTCTTAAGGCTTTTGTACCTATTCTTAACATCTTCATTATCAAGCGCTGCCATTGGGCTTTTTCTCCAGCGTTCTGGTCCATAAACACATTTTTCATAGTAAAAATACCCCTATGTGAATTCCTGGATCCTCTCTAGCATAACATTAGTGAACAGTTTAAAATCTTCAGCAGCTGCAGCTCGAATAGGGGCCTTGTTTTCAACTATTTTTGTACGTAATTCTGTTGCCAAATTTACCATTGCTTTCAGAAAACTGAAATTGTTGTTGTAAGTCGCATTATTGTTATGTGACCATTCACAACAAATGAATCTAAAACACCAAAAGTTTCATTTTTCAATAAACATGTCCATTAGTTCTTTATTTACCCACTTATTTTAACTTTTGTAATTCAATCTAACGCACTTATTATTTCGTACAGTTTTATACTGTCTATATATATACTCGTGTACGCACGGAGCTTTGAGATAAATCTTACATAATGTGTTTTAACATATATCACAATATGAGAAAAGTTCTATGTAGAACAATCCACTTATCTCAATCATCCATTTTATTTCCGTTTAGATTAATTCTTATTTTAATTTAATTAAAAAACCCACTTTCATTTTATTTTTTTAAAATTAAATATCTCACAAACCGTTAATCGTTACGCAAAACGAAACATACCATCACGACGAGAATTAAATCATTTTTCTATAGAAGGGCACTTCTATATACTTTCGACGAACTTTTTTTCGATTATTTTTTTCAGTCACGTCTAAAAAAATCACATGTGATTTTACGAAATCACATATGATTGTGATACAAATCACATGTGATTTTTTCAGACGTGGCTGAAAAAAAAAATTCGGAAAAAAGTTCGTTGAAAGTATAGAGAAGTGCCCCCTATAGAAAGATAAAAAAATACTCGTCGCGATGGTGTTTTTTTTCGTTTGACCTAAATTTAATTATACCATCGCGAAGAGAATTATATTATCTTTCTATAGACGAACATTTTATATATTTTCGACGAACTTTTTTTAAAATTTCCGCCCAGAAAAAATCACACGTGATTCGAAAAATCACATGTGATTTCTTACATTAAAAATCACACGTAAATTTGTAATGTCACATGCGATTTATGAATTTATGAAATCACTTGATTTATTACTTTAGAAATCATAAGTGAATTTGTGACATCACATACGATTTATGAAATAGCACGTGATTTTTAAAAACAACAAATCACAAGTGATTTTACAAATCACGTGTAATTTTTTTTTTTGCGGAAATTTTAACACTAAAAAGTCATCAAAAGTATATGAAATCGATTTTTTAGTTACGTCTGAAAAAATCACATGTGATTTGTATCACAAATCACATGTGATTTTATGAAATCACATGTGATTGTGCTACAAATCACATGTGATTTTTTCAGACGTGACTGAAAAAAAAAATTCGAAAAAAAGTTCGTCGATAGTATATAAAAGTGCCCCTCTATAGAAAGATGATTTAATTCTCGTCACGATGGTGTATTTTTTGTCGTTTGACGATTTACCGTTTGCAAGATATTTTATTTTTAAAAAAAGGTGGAAAGTGGAGTTTTTTAATTGTTTTTTATTTGATGAAAAATGGATGGCCAGGATGTGTTCTTTTGTTCTTTGAGATAATATTGTTCTATCATGATCTCACCTCATCACAATATATCTAATTTTTAACTATTTGGGCATAAAAACCTATATACTGTATTATCTAACTTTAGTAACACAATTGATTAAAAATGTAAATTTTTATCTTAGCAATGCTAAAACCTTTATGATGCATATATGATGTTAAATAAGATTTCTATAAAGTTATGTAAAATATTTGATATCTATATAATTATAATACTTGTACATAAACGGATTTTACATAAACTTTTCACTATGTATTAATATAGATTAATATTTGTACATATTTTTTGTTGGACGAAAATTTAATTTTGTTTAACTGACATGTTTTTAAGGTCGATATTGTTTAAAGTTAATTATTTATATCATGTTATAGACATTATAAGTGTTTAACATCACATAATGACCATTGATTTTTTTTCCGGATATCTTTAATGAAACGCTAAAGAGGAATTACATCCGTTGTTATTATATGTACAATCTCATGTATTTATTTTCATCTCATAGTAACCTGTGGGGTCATGCCTTCATTTTGATATTTATAATCATGTTAATAATAATTTTTTTCGTCTTTAATTTTTGAACACGTGTACAGACGTGTTGAATTTATAAAAAGGTTATACATGAGTCGTTCGTATATGTACAATCGCGTGTATTCTTTTACATATCACGGTAACTCGTGCTTTTATTTTTACATTTATAGTTTAATGCATATACATTAATTTAATATATATAATGATATTAAAATTTACAAATAACAACAACATTTATGGTGTTTAAAAAAAATTAAGACATATAATGTATAGTGGGTATTTATTAAAGGGAAAATGGTTTGAAAAAGCATCGAATTTGTCACGTTTTTCTTTTGTAGGCTATGAACTTTTAATTTTTCTATTGTATGCCTATACTTTGCTAATCTTCCTATTGTAGTCATGATTAACAAAAAAGCTGACGTGGCAATTCTCTTAAGAAATGGGACCGTTATCTCTCTTTCCCTTTAACCATTTAACTTATTTTTTTTACAAAATCAACCCCTTTACCCCTTTATTTTCCTAATATTCATTCATAACTCATTTCCACCATTCACCCACCACTATCTTGTGCCATAGTAAACCCTAATTCACTCATAGTAAACCTAAATTCACTCACGCTCACGCCTAATTTTTTATCCCACCAATTGAACATGGCGAAGGAAATCGGTAATGTCCTTATCTGCTTATTCGGTTGCTTATCTGCTAGTAGGTTTGCTTATCTGCTTATGTGTTATCTTATTTGCTTATATGTTAGATTATTTGCTTATATGTTAGCTTATCTGCTTATGCGTTAGCTTATCTTCTTATGTGTTAGCTTATCTGCTTATATGTTAGCTTATCTGCTTAATAGTAGACTTAAAGGAGTGTTTATATTAGGGCAATGTAGCCTGAATGGGATTGAATGAGATCATATTTGCAATTTGTTTGGTTTGAATATGATCCAGTTTAGGAGTTTCCTTGTTTAGAAGTTTGTTGTTACCTTGCAGAAATCATTACTATCATTTCAGATAGTAGCTCAGACAATAGCAACTTAGACTCTGACAACAACAACTCAGACTCATGTAGCACTTCTCAAATTAGCACTTCTGAGGAGATTGTTTATAGCTCTCCAGAATGCAAAGGACCATATAAGAGTTTGCTAAAATGGTATGGCTATTTATCATATGAGTACAAGGACAAAGACAGGTTATGGGGTTCAAAGTCAGGAGGTAATAAGAGTAATGCAAAACCTTCTTTCTCAGACATTTCAAAGGCTAAAGCATGTATATTGGCTAAGGCATCTGAGTCATCTTTAAAGGCTAAAGTTTAAGCATCTAGGTCAAAGGTTAAAGTTAAAGCATCTATGGCTCAGGCATCACCTAAAACCCTCATTGTCAAAAGCCCTGTACCAATAACAAATTGTGTACTTGGCCTTGCAAATGCTAAAACCTAGGATGTTATTCTTAGCAAGACCTTTGGAGTGAAGATACCCCCAACTATCACTTGTGCAAAAGAGAAGAAAAGGAAGAAGAAGATTGAAGGTGGAAGCTGATCTTACCTTTTAATGTCTTTTGATATTTTGGTCCTTATGTAATGGTAATTATGTAGTTGTACAAACAATATGTACTTGTAAAACACCATGTCTGTTACTGAAGTGTTTGGATGTTAGAATGGTATGCTTTTTGGTTAATGAAGTAAGGATGTTAAACAATATGTCTGTTATCTGCTTATTCTAATTGTTGGTTTTGCTTATTTTATTGAGAAATGTGTGTCCTATGTCAACATTTTGTTGCTGTCCCAAACAGTATAACATTAAGTAGTAGCATTGTCTTGTTACTTTGGTAACTATTCTTAATTTGTTTTTATAGAAATAATTGTGCTTAGTTCAGACAGCTCTGACTACAACAAAGGTGTTCCTAAGGAGGGGCCAAATGTAGCAAGTGTTCCTGAGGAGGGGCCATCAATACAAGGATTGCTAGACTGGTATGGATATGACACCGTTGAGGAATATCTATCGGATACATACTTTCCAAGCACAGACAAGGATACCAAAGACAAGGATAGCACTGATGAGGATACCATTCATGAATCTTACTATCCAATGTCTAAAGGTAAATATGTACCAGTTTCACAGAAATAAAATCCAAAAGTTAAAAGCCCTATTTCAATCACAGAATGTGTGCTTGGACTAGCAAATGTTACAGCATGGGATGATATTTTGAAGAAAATTAGAGTGAGGAAACATGAAATTTGTACAGACAAGGCAAAGGGGAAAAGAAATGTTTCATATGGAAGCTGATCATGTTGTTGTTAAAGCTAAAAGAATTTTGGGTTTCATATGGAAAAGAAAGGTTTCATATTTGAAGAAAATTAGGTAGTCTGACATGGTAGTCTAACATGTATTAGATGTTAGCTTTGTTTAGGAATCAAACCTTATGATAATGTAGGATTGAAACCTTATGATAATGTACTTGTTAAAAGGGCAAATGGTCTAAAAATGCATCGAAGTTGCCACCTTTTCTTTTTGTCGGCTATGAACTTTTAATTTTTCTTTTGTGTGCCACTACTTTGCTAATCTTTCCATTGTAGCCATGATTAGCAAAAAATCTAACGTGGCATATCTTAATACAAAATAGACCGTTATCTTTCTTCCCCTTTAACCCTTTAACTTATTTTTTTTACAAAATCTCCCCCTCATATTGATATTATAAAACAACTAAAACACTTTGACTTTCAATGACTTCTCATTCATTGATTCATTCAGTTATGATGTTTCATTCTCCCAGGTCTGTATCCAAAATCTTTTTTATCATCACACCCCATCTTCATCTTCTCCACAAACATATCAAAGACCCTTATCTTTTTCATCAAAAATCATCTTCACAAACCACCAAACATCATTCTCCCAGGTATGTATCCAAAATCTTTTTTATCATCACACCCTCATCTTCATCTTCTCCACAAACATATCAAAGACCCTCATCTTCTTCATCAAAAATCATCTTCACAAACCACCAAACAATCCAATCCTCATATCCAAATCAGAAATCAAATTTAAACCACATAAAATATATACACCTCTATCTCCTCATCAAAAATCATATTCATAAATATATACACCTCTATCTCCTCATCAAAAATCATATCCATATCAAAAATCATATTCATAAACTCTCCCACACAGACTCACGAAACCGCCACCACTACCACGAACCCACCACCACCAAACTCCCATCGTCCCCACTACGAAACCCTCGTTGCAACCACCATGAAACTACCCTTAATAGAACTGACCAGATCCAGTCAAGATCCGCAGCCAGATCCGCAGCTAGTGGTGGTTTTAGGTGGTTGTTCTACTGTGATGGTGGTCGAGGTAACTAACGGGATGTGTTTGTATTGAATAATAATGTTTTTGATTTGTGGATTTTTTGTTACAAGATGAAGATGAAGGTATGTATGTGTGTGTTTAAATGTGGTGATGGTGGTCGTGGTGTTCATCTTCATCTTGAAGGAGCCGGATGGTTTTTAATTCGCTGGAAGCAAGTACGATACTATTTTGATTGTCGATTAAGTGGATTATGGAACCTGAGATTTTAAGGATTATTTCCACGGATGGTTCGAATGAGGTGAAGATATTTGGATCGTAGGAGGTGTGGTTGGATTAAATAATCTGGGTTTGATTAAATGAATTGTGGGTATAGATTATTTTTGTTACTTCTATTTGGGATTTGTGATTCCATTTTTTTATGATCTGAGATGTGTAAATTGGGTATGGATTTAATGATTTGAAAAGATTACATTTTCCTTATGATCTGAGATGTATAAGTTGCGTATGGATTTAATAATTAGAAAAGATTTATAAAAAAATAAGTTAAGGGGGTGATTTTGTAAAAAAAATAAGTTAAAGTGTTAAAGGGAAACATGGATAACGGTCCCATTTCTTTAAAGAGAATGCCACACAGAATTTTTTTTAATCCATGGCTACAATAGGGAAGATAGCAAAAGTGTGGCATCAATAAAGAAAAAAATTAAAAGTTTCATATGAGCCGACAAATAGAACAGGTGGCAAATAATCATCATTTTCAGACCATTAGCCCTTGTTAAAACCTTATGTATTGGCTACTGAAGTAATGATGTTAATGTATTATATGGATCTAAAATATGTGTGTTAATTTCATTTTCAGTTTGTGATGTTATTGGAGTGTTTGGTATGTGTGTTAAATCCATATTTGCAAGTTGCGGGGATTTAGAAGTCAGATTAGCCGGTGTTGCTTTGAGAAGAGGGCTTGGTGGGCAGTCGAGTTGCAATGCAGTTGCGAGTGATTGGAACGATGTTTGTACGTAGCAGTTGTATGCTGAGGAGTGGTTCAGTGATGATGGACTGGCATGGTGGGCAGGAATTGGTCGGAGGATGCTCACTGATTGGGCATTTTAGTAGCGCTAGCACTAATAATAATGCATCTTCAAATACATAAACAAGTCGACTAAAATTGTCTTGTCAGGACAATCCTTGACAAAGAGGCAATTTTGCAATATGGCACGCATTTATCTTTGCATAACTATTGCAATTCAGCAATTGCATATTGCAGATTCATGCAACATAGATAGCTGTATTAATGCTCTACTTGCGCTAACGGTGTCTTCATGGCTTTGCAGATGCAAGCATGAGTATATGGATAACCTATCACAGCAAAACTAAATGGCAATGCTCACCACCGTATGACAATACATGCTATTAGGCTCGTGAGTGGTCAGTATTGTCTGGTTGATGGTACAAAGAATCAAACAATTTCTAACCATTTGACGGTCGACAAGAGTTAATCTAGTACCATTTAAGGCACAAGGGACTTGTCAGATAGCGGACTTAGGCAACTGGGCAAGTAGTGTGTAGCAAAGTATCTAACCATTTGAGCACAAAGATCATTTGAGCACAAAGATCATACAAGTTTTAACCATTTGAGCACAAAGAATATTTGACCACAAAGATCATACAGGTTCTAACCATTTGAGCACAAAGATTATTTGAGCACAAAGATCATACAGGTTCTAACCATATGAGCACAAAGATGATTTGAGCACAAAGATCATACAGGTTCTAACCATTTGAGCACAAAGTATTGCATCTGCTTTGCAACTTTCATTTGCAGCAAAGTATGTAACCATTTGAGCACAAAGATCATACAAGTTCTGCTTAGCCATTACATAAACAAAGATCATACATTAATGAACAAGATCATAGTTAAACAGTACAAACATCAAACATTAACAAAGATCATAGTTAAACATTACAAAGATAAGACCTAAACCATTACATTACTTAGCTATTATCATACCAAATCCAACATAAAACACTGAAAACGATCCTAACATGATGAAAAACAACATATCATACAATTTCAGCTTTGCTTTTGTAGCTCTCAACTCTTCTTATAACATTGACTTGTCCATAGCAAGAACATTAATCAATTGTTCATAATCCGCGTGTTTCTTCAATTGTTTCTGCTTTTGAAACATCCCATACAACAGCTCTTTGTAGTATTCACTTAGAAGATCATCATCCAAAAAATCATAAACATTGCATTTTGAGCATGTTACAAATCGCTTACCCGTATTCTTCCTTGTTTTTGCCGTTTGTATTGTTAATTAACGACTACATTTACAAAGGTATTCAACCCTACCACTAATTACCCGGGATTCAAATGAAGTCCAAGATGGCATGATTATGGTTTATGTTAATTTCGACCCTTATGGTGAATTGGGGGGAAAAAGAAATTGTGTTAAAGGAGTGTAAATAAATAAAGGGGTAAAGGGGTTGATTTTGTAAAAAAATAAGTTAAAGGGTTAAAGGGAAAGAGAGATAACGGTCCCATTTCTTAAGAGAATTGCCACGTCAGCTTTTTTGTTAATCATGGCTACAATAGGAAAATTAGCAAAGTGTAGGCATATAATAGAAAAATTAAAAGTTCATAGCCTACAAAAGGAAAATGTGACAAGTTCGATGATTTTTTAGACCATTTGCCCTTTATTAAATCAAGTGGCACAAAAGGTAAAGGTAGGGGCCAGTTCCAGTTAAGGTATTCCATTTTTTGGCATAAAAAATGTAAACTTTTTTTGTCAATCTAGGTATTTTCGTTAAATATTTAACGATTATCCGTTAAATTTAACATTTCAAGTTCGTCGTCACCACCACCACCAATTATCATCGCTACCATCGTTGCCACCACAAACCCTTCTCACCACCACCACTACCAAGCAACGCCTCCACCACCAACCCGACGACGGTGATGGTCGAGTATGGTGGTGATGGCGATTGTGGGTGAAGTTGGGAATGACGACGATGTTGGTTAGGTGGTTATAGTGGTGGTGACAACAATGTTGGGTGGTCACGGTGGGTCACGTTTAGGTAAAACAATGATGGTTGTGTTGGGGTTGGTGGTGGTGACGGTGGTTAGTGGTGGGCGGTGGTGGGTGGGGTTGGTGGTTTATGGCGATAGTGGGTGGGGTTGGTGGTGTAGGCGATGCTTAGTAGTGGTGGTGATGGGCACAGTTGGTGGTGGCGACGATGATTAGACGTGATGCATGAGGCGACGGACTTAAAATATAAAACTTAATTGATGATTATTAAATATTTAATCAAAATATTGAAATTGACAAAAAAAGTAAGATATCTTGATAGGAAGTCATCTTCAACTTGAGTAGTTTTTTGTGTCATTTACTTAATTTATAAAGTTATTAAAAATATAAAAATTAATAAGTTTACTTAATTATAAATAATTTATTTAAAATTTAACAAAGTTTATTTCTTACCTATCTTTTTTTTAGTTTTTCTTTTACAAAACTGACACGTGTATTTTTAAAACATGTTAATTTTAGTGAATGAAATGATATGTTTGACTAAACTAAAGCTAATTTTAGCTTTTATTGGCTCATCAGAATATTTAGTTTTACAATTGAGCGCTCTTACTGACTTATAAAAAAAATCCATTTGTCTGTTTTGTATATTCTCTTATTATACGAAAGATAAAGGTAATGTCGTAATAAGAAATATCATTTACTAACAACCTCATATACTGACTTCAGGACTAACACGTGATAGATAAATCAACAAAGAGTAATGCTTTTACAAAATGATGTGTCAAGCACTTGGATCAATCATTACCTTCTTTTCCACTAGCACTTATCATATTATTATATATATTATACAAAAGGCAGACGCCCCGACCCGCCCAAAACCGGGTAACATTAAATTTTTTTGACCCGGCCCCACCCCCACATTAATGAAAGGTTTCCTTTTTTTTTTTTTTTTTTTTGTTTTTTTTAACAGTTACTTCTTTCTTTTTTTACCATTTTTTTTCCCTTTTTTTTCTGAATTTTTTTTTAAAATAAAACTTTCCTTTTTTTCCCTCGGAATACCCTCTCGCGCTGTTTGAGTCATCGATCTGTTTTTTTATGAATAAAACTTTAAGTTTCCTCAAACCTCGCGTTCCGCTAAGCGTCCCGTTCTTTTTTTCCCTCAAAATTTTTTTATATATATTATACAAAAGGCAGACGCCCCGACCCGCCCAAAACCGGGTAACATTAAATTTTTTTGACCCGGCCCCACCCCCACATTAATGAAAGGTTTTTTTTTTTTTTTTTTTTTTTTTAACAGTTACTTCTTTCTTTTTTTACCATTTTTTTTCTGAAAATTTTTTTAAAATAAAACTTTCCTTTTTTTCCCTCGGAATACCCTCTCGCGCTGTTTGAGTCATCGATCTGTTTTTTTATGAATAAAACTTTAAGTTTCCTCAAACCTCGCGCTCCGCTAAGCGTCCCGTTCTTTTTTTCCCTCAAAAAATTTTTAAAATAAAATTTTCCTTTTTTTTTCCTCGGAATACCCTCTCGCACTGTTGGAGTCATCGGTATGTTTTTTTATGCCCAAAAACGGGTAACATTAAATTTTTTTGACCCGGCCCCACCCCCACATTAATGAAAGGTTTTCTTTTTTTTTTTTTTTTTTTTTAACAGTTACTTCTTTCTTTTTTTACCATTTTTTTTCCCTTTTTTTTTCTGAATTTTTTTTTAAAATAAAACTTTCTTTTTTTCCCTCGGAATACCCTCTCGCGCTGTTTGAGTCATCGATCTGTTTTTTTATGAATAAAACTTTAAGTTTCCTCAAACCTCGCGCTCCGCTAAGCGTCCCGTTCTTTTTTTCCCTCAAAAAATTTTTAAAATAAAATTTTCCTTTTTTTTTCCCTCGGAATACCCTCTCGCACTGTTGGAGTCATCGGTATGTTTTTTTATGAATATTTTTTTTTTAACAGTTAGTTTTTTTTTTACCAGTTTTTTTTCCTTTTTTTTTCTCAAAATTTTTTTAAAATAAAACTTTCCTTTTTTTCCCTCGGAATACCCTCTCGCGCTGTTTTAGTCATCGGTCTGTTTTTTTATGAATAAAACTTTAAGTTTCCTCAAACCTCGCGCTGCGCTAATCGTCCCGCAACGGCGCGCGGTCGCCATTTTTTTTTCCTTTTTTTTTCAAAAAATTTCTAAAATAAAATTTTCCTTTTTTTTCCTCGGAATACCCTCTCGCATGCATTAAATGGCCTTTTGCATTTAGTGTCCATTAAATGCACCGGGTTGACCGGGGTGCATTTAATACGCCGGGTCAACCCTACCCGGTCCGATCGGTTTTTTTTTTTAGAAAAAAAAATTGTTTTGTTTTTAAATACTCTCTCGCACTTTTTGAGTCATCGGTCTGTTTTTTTTATGAATAACAATAGAACTAACCACGCGCTTCAGGTGCATTAAGTTGCATTAAATGCACCGATTTACCCGACCCGTCCAACATTTTTTAAATTTTTTCTTTAATGTTTTTTTTGCATTTCTTTTCCAAAATATTCACTCGCACATTTTTTCAGTTATCGGTATTGTCGTTCAACCCGACCCGGTCCGGCCCGACCCGTTCCTTTTTTTATTTACGAAATAGCCCCTCAAATATTTACGAAATACCCCCTCGCACTATGTGTTAAATTACGAAAACTATCCTCATTTTAATTTTTTTTATAAAATACCCCTTTCCCCACTAGCGGTCGACCGTTAGTTTTTTTTAGAATGCACCAAAACAGTGCTTGAAATCGGTCGTTACTTAACGACCGTTAATTTTTTTTTTTTACAAAAATATACCTTCTAACACGTCTAACTAAAAACACCGGCCGCCAAACATACCGCAGCAGAGCGCGGGTGAACCTAACTTGTTACAGTTCATTTATGAAAATTCTTTTTTAAATATTATTTGGTTATAAAATTACTCATAAATATGTGACCTTCGTGTTAAGCTATATGTCACCATCAGTTGGCGACTCTTGGCTAAAATTTTTGTAATAATTTTATAACATGAGTCTAAAATCCTTTAAACTCAATGGATCTTGAACTTTGGAAACAAGTGACAAAAGATGCGTTACACTTTTTTAATATCTTCACGTTTACCCAAAACCACCGAACCACACTCAATAAGTCGTATATAACCATGAGCATTGATAAAGCCTCTTACAAAATTATCTTACGTATTCTTCTACACACAATTAAATAACATATATATTTTTCACTTATTATCTCTTTAAATCTAAACCGTCAACTTCGTCATTTGTCAGAATTCAGTGTGTAGAAAGATTACTAGGATGTTTTTTATGAGGAATTAACATTTTTGTTTAATTATACTTCAATTATTGTGGTGTGTTCATATGCAAAATTCAGTTGCTACTTTGCTGCGTTGTGTTCAATAGTATTCGTTAACATATATAGTTTAACTTGTTGATTGAAGTTTTGAACAAGAGAGTATTTTTAGTGTAATTTGTCATACGAATACGAAATACAATGCAACTTTAAAATGCTATTACATAAAATGTAACTTCTTTTTATTGATTGTGTTTTTGTGTGTTTACATAAGATGATTACATGTGTATTTATAATAAACATGTAGCTTATTTACTAAGCAATCACAACCCTAACCCTAATGGACTCAAGCCCACAATTGAGCTTGGTCCACTAAACTAGTCATTCAATACTTTTCATCTTGATAATAACATAATAAAAACATGACTCAGAATGATCATTTCATAATATAGTGAATTCATGATCATGTGAGCCTTAAAAGTCTACCAGCTACGTACACAATCCAAGCATAGAGTTACACACACCCACACTTATTCTACTAACTAAATACAACCAAAAATAGGGCAAACATTCAACTAGAAAAACAGCGTGATCCGAAAACTAGCATGGAGGAGCAGGGAGGTTACACTTAACCGGTAGAGCCACAGCAAGTATCGGGTCGATCCCAAGAGAAGGCAATACACTAGAGTCCCTATACGAACACAAACACTTCAAATCCGCACTAGAAATCGCTTTACAACACTCCGGGCTAGGGTCAGCCGGGTCCGGTTTCGTCACAGAGGGCTTGCACGCCATCAAGCCGTCCTCGGTCATGTCACATATGTCCACTGCTTGCAAACTACTGATCACCGCGAACACGACCACCAAAAATAGCATTTTCTTAGCCATTGCCATATCTTTAGCAATTATTTTGGTCACTTAATGTGATCACTTGTTTTAAATGGGTAGTATTTAAAGGGCCCAAATTAATAAGACCCGTGAAGGAATCAAACAAAGTATGCTGTTGAAGTCACGGGTGTAACGTGGGCCCGTGATTTGGGCCGTAATTAATCCATGTGGTTTTGTTTGTTTTCAGGTACACGAATGATAACTAAAAGCCAGATATAATGGGCCCTGTCGAGATTCCTATGATGACATAAATTTTCTGGTTTTACATTTCAATATTTCATATCTGTTGTAATTTTGTCAAATGAAAGGCTAAAAATATGTTGAAGTTCATTTGGGTTGACATGAACCATCCTACTAAAAGTGACGAGGTTTTACTTGTTTAGGTCACCCGGGAGGGCGAGCTTTTGACCAGGATGTAGATGGCCTAATCAAAGTATCTCCGTGACCTTGCCGACTTTTTACCAACCTCGACTGTGTACCAAGTGAGGTTTGAGTCTTATACCTCCTGAAAGTCGGTTGAGTACTTACCACTAGACAGTTTTGGGTGGTTAACTGGTTACATAAAACATCTAATTGGCTCTCATTTCCTTTACAAATGTTACAAACAGTTATTGTGTTGATTGTGTTTTATAAAGCTATATTAACGCAGTAGTGATCAACATAGAAACATATATCTATCCATAAGTTTAATGAAAATGGGTCAGAAATCGTCAACTCTAAATTACAGGTTGGTTAGCTAGATCAGCATGGTTTAACTTGGCAAAATAGAGTAATTATACGCTTACTAATAAGTAACTACTATCAAAAGTAGCCATTGCAACACCTGCATCTTCTCAAACCTCCATTTTCATAAAAGGTCATAGAAATAACATCTCGTTATATACAGTATGTGTTTTAGTTAATACTTCAAACTCACACACCCACTGACCACATATACCAACATACATTACACGTTTGTCTTCAATATGACTTTTAACATTCAAGTTTTTGACTGGTTAGCACATGAATGACATACGATATCATGAAACCAACAACCCGTAAGGTGAGTTATGTATTTATGTGTTACTCATTCAAGCTAAAAACTCATTTTATTCATACTTGGTATGAGGTAGTAATTACGAACCAATGTTTTGAATATCTGTTTTTTAATTAATTGACAATGCTATGCTCCTTGCTAATTCCAGGCTCAACTGTTTTTTTTCTTTCTCAAAACTGGCTTTCGCCGCCTCAACTTGTTGAACCGGACAACCTTGGTTCTAAATCATTGCTAAGAACAAAGCTGAGATAATGAAATACGAGTAACACAAAGAGAGAATGAACGAACATAAAACTTGTATAGTTTTGTACTACTATGTTTCTTTATAATGTGGGCCATTGTCCACTGTTGTTACTTTAATTTTTTACAGTATTAGATTTGATGTTTAGTCGGGCCGATTGATACTTGATACTAGTAGTTGATAGTGGTCTAAATTTGAGTAAAAAACAATACTCCTTTTACCTGCTTAATCGACGTATATTGATAACACGTACTGCATGAGACATGCATGCATGCATGGCATTATTTGTACAATATGATGACCAGATCTTCATGATTCTCTAATGTTTGTGTCTCTAATATTGATAAAATTATGAGTTTATTTTTAAGTAAAACATGGGACTCACTAATTTAAACTCACTCACAACATTTTAACATGAGAAGAACATTAGAGAGTAAAACATTAATCCCTACTTATTTGTACGATATTCATGTGATTACTGATTACTAGTCAAAATAACGAGTCTCGAGATGGAAAATAAAGCATAAGGAATTATTCCCTGCGTCAATAATTCTTCAACACCTCATTTATTCGGAAAATCATTGTTAATCGAGGAAAGAAGAGGTGGCAATATATGAATATAAGGTTTTTTTATCGGTCATGGAAAAACACTTTTTTATTTGACACATCATTTGTCGTATCAGCTTTTTATCTCCTACTTTTTAACTCACTCGTCGTATATTCTATTTAGTTAAAACTAGTTTTAACTAAATAAAATATACGACGAGTCTTATATTGATTGTTAAAATATCTGGTATTCGATGAAAGTTCTTGAAGTAATTCTTTCTTGTCACAGGAAAGTTTACATGAATGAAATCATGAAACATGAAACATTGATATCAATGAATAAAAACATGTAATGCTTCTCTAGAACATATGGAAACTGTTTTTTTTTCTACATCCTTTTTTTCAAGAATTCAAGAGAGAACAAATTAAAGATCAAATTTCAGTATGAGATATTCTAGCCCAGCTACTCATTTCATTTGTAATGTATGACTTTACGGATGTTTGAATGAAAATAATCGTCTTTTAAAATAAAATACAATCAAGTATTGCTTCACGCACGCAACATTATCATTAACTGGTTTAACGTTGGGTGTAACAAGAGTTACAAGAATATGTGTTAAATCAGAACAGATGAACCACTTCTCATGTCAAAAGTCTAAACTCGAAGTTGAGCGTTGTTTAGAAATCGATAGAATTACTAATAGTGCGTTACTTGACACTCCTAACTCGCGTGACAAATTTTATGCCCAAAAAAAAAAAGCGTAATCATCGAAGGTAAATTTTAGAAGTGGGAAATTGTATAATCCATTCGTCAAACACTGATGTATCAAAAACATATATCTTGAACATGGTTGAACCAATGATATATCAAAAACAAAAAAGTGAAAGTAAACTATTCGAATATTTGATTCAACCAAAATCTCATAAGAGATAACAAGCTAATCATAAATCAACATCAAAAGCTGCATTTGTACGAAGATTCATTCAACTGAAAGCCAAAGCACCCTGATATGTTTGTGACACTTCATTCCAGTGTCTTTATTTTTCACCCAATTGTCTCCTTCATTTCCCTCTTTTAATCACATATGACAAAAGATTGAATATTCGAGTCGTGTCATGTGTTCAAAAGCTTTCGGGACCATCCCAGATTTATTTGTTAACGATATTATTGCATTTTTTTAATAATCCATTTGACATGTTAGGATGTCAAAGTAGCAAAACAGTTATCATGACAAGGTAAATTGTATATCAACAAGGCTTCGTTTGTTTTTTCAGAGGTTTTACCTCTTCATCTGCAAACCATGTCTGCAAAAGAAGAGTTACATCTAAAATCTTCATCTGCATGAAAAAGACCGTTTGTTTTTTGTTCTATTGAAGTACTTCTTTTATTCATTTTTTTCTTTATCTTTTTCACTAGTGTTTAGAGGTGGCAAAACATTTCATTATTTACGTCTTCCTCTCTTTTTACGTTTTCGTCCATTTTTTTACGTTTTGACTGTTTTTTTACGTTTTCGTGTGTTTTTTACGTTTTCATCTGTTATTTAACGTTCTCGTGTTTTTTACGTTTTCCTCCGTTTTTTTACGTTCTGTACGTTTTTTTATCTTTTCGTCCGTTTTTTATGTTTTCGTCTGTTTATTTACTTTTTCGTCCGTTTTTTACATTTTCGAACGTTTCTTACGTTTTTTACGTTTTCGTCCGTTTTTTTACGCTTTCGTTTATTTTTTTACGTTTTCGTCCGTTTTCAACTGTTTTTTTTACGTTTCGTCTGTTTTTTACGTTTCCGTATGATTTTTACGTTTTCGTCCGGTTTCATTTGTTTTCTTACGTTTGCGTCTGTTTTTACGTTTCCCGTCCGATTTCATCCGTTCATTTATGTTTTCTTACATTTTCGTATGTTTTGTATCGTATTTCGTCTGTTTTTTTACGTTTTTGTACGTTTCTTACGTATTCGTCTGTTTTTGCACGTTTTCGTTTGTTTTTTTACGTTTGCGTCTGTTTCTGCACGTCCGCTTCTGATGAAAGTGAAAAAAAACGTTAAAAACGGACGAACACGTACGTAAACGTAAAAAACAGACGCAATCGTAAAAAATGGACGAGAACGTTAAAAAACGGACGGAAAAACGAACGAAATTTGTAAAAAATGGACGAAAGCGTAAGAAAACGGACAAAAACATAAAAAATCGGTCGAAAACTTAAAAAAACGGGCGAAAAGGTAAAAATACGGACGAAAACGTAAAAAACCGGACTGAAACGTAAGAAATCGAACGAAAATGTAAAAAAACATGCGAAAACGTAAGATAACGTACGAAAACAGGCGAAACATACAAAAAAGGGGAAAAACGAACGAAAACAGACGAAAAACACGCGAAAACAAATGAAACCTTAAAAAGGCGGACGAAAATGAAAGAAAACGGACGAAAACGTACTAAAACGGACGAAAACGTAAAAAACGAACGAAAACGTACCAAAACGTAAGAAAACAGACTAAAACGTACGAAAACGGACCAAAATGTAAGAAAACAGACGAAACGTACCAAAACGTAAAAACACGAATGGAAACGTAAAAACGGACGAAAACGTAAAAAGACAGACGAAAACGTAAAAAGACGGACGAAAATATAAGAAAACGTATAAAAACTGACAAAAACGTACGAAGACGCAAAAAGGTGAAAATTTAGGTGGTGGTGGTGGGAGGTGGTGTTGAAGAAGTGGAAGAAGTAAGAAGTGCTTTTTAGCACTTATGTCTGCACAAAAACAAACACACTTCTTTGGTAACTTCTTCCATCCTGCAGACAAAAGAGGCAAGAAGTATTTTTTTTAGAAAAACAAACGAAACCTTAGAGTTTAAGGGTATCTTTGGCACCAAAGATTACGGGGAGATTGTGATTATTTTTTTGAAAAAATAAGCTATTTAAAATATAAGCTTTGTTTGGCAAATGAACTTATATGAGATTATAAAAAAATAATCTTTCATGATCTCTTAAAATCAAATGCTACTTCATGTAGCTTACAAAAAATAATCTCTTTTCATAATCTCCATCTCCATCTACAGCTCTATCTCCAGTTCCAGCAACAGTTAATTTCACCAAATATACCCTAAGAAGAAGAAGAAAAGGACTAATGTACTTATAAAAATGATGTTAGCCCATGGGCTAATGGAATGGCTTTAATTAGTTTGTACTTAGTAACTTAGGAGGTCACTAGGATCAAGAAGAAAATTCGGTTTTTGGGTTGTTCGATTCAGTTAGTCCGGTTAAAACTTTTTTTAGGTAAAACTGAACCGAGTCAAAAACTGAATTTGATTTCAGTTCGGTTTTTGGGTTAACCTGACTTGCACCATTTATTTTTTTATTTACTTATACAGATTTTTAGCAAAAAAGTATTATTTCAAACATAAAAAGTATTTTTTTTATATTAGTATAAAAGATTAATAGTCTTATTATATATATAAAAATATCAAAAAAATATATATCTATGTAAATTTAGTTTTCTTCATATTGTCAAAATCATATCCAAATCGAAAACCGAATTTTTAGTTCGGTTCGGTTCGGTTTTGGCAAGTTCGGTTCGGTTTTGGTAAATTCGGTTCGATTATAAGTACAGTTCGGTTTTTCGGTTTATTCGGTTATTATCCAAACAATGCACACTCCTAAGATAACCTGGGTTATGGAATTTCGATAAAAATGAAGCTGCTCAAATATGGAAAATCCAGCCCTATTACTTAGAGTAAAGGGTGTAGTGAAGAGGTTTTACCTCTTCATTTTGGCCCCATCGCTGCTACCTCAGCGCCACCTCATTTCAACACAACACACAAAAATACCCCTTCACTCATGACATTTCTCTCTCCTCTTCATTTGGGCCCCACTCACTCACAATTTTATTTTCTTTTTATTTTATTTCTATTTTCACAACAAAACACGAAATTAAAAATTCATTTCATTAAAATAAAATTACTATACGGAAAGATGAAAATACAATACCTGAAATAGAAATACAATACGAAACAGAAATTCATGGTTGATTGTAGTGCCCAGACCTGCTCAATGAGAACCCGTTGAAACCTTGAATGTGGTTGTATTATCTCGAAGATTCTTTTGCTTTCCTCTGAGGATTGCACATATCGCATCGACCCATGTCCTTAATATATTTTGCTGTGGACAGATGTAAATTTCACCCGCTTCGGATATCGCATACCTTTGATTTTTCAAAATCATGTTATGCAATATAATGCACGTGTACATGATTCTTCGTAGCTTGTTTCAACAGTCTCAAGCACCCAGTTGAAGCAATAATAAACGCCATCGTCCTTGTGTAGGAACACCAAATGCCCTTTTCCACATCTTTCCGGCACTTTCCAGACCGCCGTTTTTTTTTTTTTAACAACCACACATCGTTTTTTTCATCGCGTGCAACAGTGAATGATTTGACAAACGTTGACCATTGAGGGTAAATACCATCTGCAAGGTAGTACCCTTTATCAAATGGTTGCCCGTTTACAACATATGGTGCCACTGGTTCGTTGTCAGCCAAAAGGTCGTCGAACAATGGGGAATGATGCAGAACAGTAATATCATTATTGGCACCTGCAACCCCGAAAAATGCATGCCAAATCCACAAATCGTATGATGCAACAGCTTCTAGTATGATGGTTGGGTATTTTTTATCACCTCTCCCATATTGGCCGTGCCATGATTTCGGACAATTAACCCATTCCCAATGCATACAATCAATGCTACCAAGCATTCCTGGGAACCCATGAATCCTATTTATGTGACGGGCGTATAAGTGTGAATATCAACTAATGTAGGTTTTCTTAAAAACTCGGGCTGATACAAATCCATAACGCACATACAAAAATAATCTAGACAATCGCGTGCGCAATGTGCCCCCATTTGCAAGTACTCATCTAATGCATCCGGTGTTGTGCCGTACGCCAATTGGCGTATGGCGGATGTGCATTTCATAATGACACTAAAACTTTTTAAACCCGTGCAATCATATCGAATAGTAAAAAACTGAAAATGCTTGGGTAGAGGATTAACAGTTTGAATGTAATTTTCAATCCCTTGAACGATTTCCAAAAATAGTTCTCGGTTTCAATGCCGATATCGTCTTCTAAAATACTCCGCCGGATATTTTGGGTGTGGACCAAAATAATCCGCCATTAAACGTTCTTCAGCGACCATGTGCCATAATCAACGTATCACCGATTGATGTAATCTACGCATGTCGAAAAGCTCAACTTCATCATGAAACTATCGTTGTAATCTCCATTGTCATTTCGTACTCAGCTATGTCGTCGAGATCGGACGAATCGGAAAAGCTTGAGTCACTCATTTTTATAAAATGTAGATTGAATGTATTTGTGTGTGTTTAAAATGAAAAAATATGGGATATATTATTAGGATAAAAAAACTTAATTTTTAATAAATTTTTTTAAAAAACCGCTATCAAGCGGATAGATTCTGGGATTGGGTTCCCCCATTTTCAAACGCCAATTGTGAATCGTTTTGTGGCAAATGGTCGCGATAGAGGGGGGCGGTGGTGGTCGGGCGCGAACCCCGGCGAGGCACGGCGAAGTGCCACCTCAGCCGTGGCGAATGCCCCTCGCCACTACACCCTTTGCTCTTAGGAGGCGTTTGGTTCGAGATTATTGAATGTAATCCGATGTAATTGTAATCTAAATTGGAATCCAATCCTGTTTGGTTGGCAGGAAGGTTGAATTGAATTCAAATTACATTACGTAGAGTATTTGCATATTCTAATTCAGATTACATAGTAATTTACAGTTTCAATTAAGTAATCATATTTATATTTTATTACTCCTTTCGTCTCATTTTTATTGTTCACGTTTTCTTTTTGGCATATCCTAATTTAATTGTTCACTACTAAAAATACATAGAGAAGTTTAATTAAGTTTACTATATTACATTTGTTTAAAATTATTATTACAAACTTTGAAGGAGACTTTAATTAATTAGCTAAAGGTAAAACTGTCATTCTATTAAAAAGTAAGAAATATAAAGCTGTAATAAATGCACTTTTCTTAAACTGTGTATTTTTATCGGGAGACAATAATTTTGGGACGAACGAAGTATTATTATTATTATTATTTACTTGTTATTATTATTTATTATTATTACTATTATATTATTATTATTTTTATTATATTGTTATATTAATTTATTATTATTATTATTATTAAGTTATTTCCAATTTTATAGTTAGATCCAATCAAACACTGTGATAGATTAGATTATAGTTAGATTACAATTCATTTAAGTTACAATTTTTTGATAAATTATGTAATTCATTTCAAAACATATTATGAACCAAACACTCCTTTGTACAGTATCTATTATGTAATACGGGTTAAAACTAAACCAAGTTGGCTTACAACATTTTGTTTAGTTTTTCTTAATTTTTTTATTTGTTAAAATGATTTCTAATCTTTTGGCTAACTAGTTTACATCTTTTATTACAACATTACACAAACTAATCACTCAAGGCCAAGGGTGGTCTAGTAAAAAGGTCTTGTGACTATCATTATAAAATATGTAAGGTTTCAAGTTCAATTATTGTTAGGTACAAATAACTTTGAAGTGATCATGTCGATCTTCTAAAAAAAGGGTTTTACCTGGTTTGAGTTTTTGTGGCGCTATATTCAAATCTTAATCGGCCAAAAAGTTGAAAACCATAATTACCAAAAAAACATTGCACAAACTTATAGTGGATATAGCACTTTTTTAAGGAGATTAGTGTGCCCAATGTTTTAAAAATCGGTTTTTAAATTTATATGGGAGGCCGACGGTCACGGTTTTCACCGCGAGTCAACCGGTTTCGGTCAAACCGCTCCCGGTCACCCGACCAAATACACGATTCAACCGGTCAGGTCAACCCGGGTTTTAAAACATTGAGTGTGACCACTTCAATACTATTTATGATAACGTATAATGGGTACGACAGGCTTCTGGGCGTGGGTCGTACAATTACACATGGGCCTCAGCCCAACTAAACAAATAACAAGCATGACAGGCCGAAACTAAGCCCAGAACCACACTGGCACGACCTGGATGCAACAAGACGACACTATCGTATATAAGCCACGTTCCAGTGCTCCACGCGAACCAACTAGCGTCTGTGGAAGGGGATCCGCGTCTGCAGGTCACGATTACCGCAGACCCTTTCCCGACAAGGGTCCCACTCCGGCCACTACAATTGTAGGCGAAATACTAGGAAACCCTAGTACTAGACCCCCTATAAATAGGGGTCCTATGACACACCAAAAGGTACAATTCTCTGACTCCTCCAAATACACACACATACTTCTGACGACATGATTTCTTACTCTCACGCTGGAGTCTAATCGTGGGGTCCGTCCCCGCGGTAAGGCTAACGGTTTGCTTCCGTTTATGCAGGAAATCATCTCAATCACTTGGTTTAGTACAAGATCCAACCAGAAGGGAACTTGAAGGTCCGGCCCAACAAGCCACAGGCCCATCTCAAACTCGTTACATATTTAGTAATAATAAGTTGACGACCGTCCGTGGACAAGTACAAAACTGCGTTTCCTAAAAAACTACACCATTAGCGAACAAAACAGATCTACTCCCACCCCACCTACGTCCGCCGTGGCGAATCACGGTAGGAAAAGGTACAAGAGCAAACCTTTAAAAAACTCAGTAAGAGACCGCGTCCGACGCAGCCCTCCGAGAGTATTGTGACAAGTATTACAACAGTTGTAACCAGTAATGAGATTTTTTTTGTGTTTTTTGAAAAAGTCCACCAAGAAAAAATGCAGCAAGAAAAGTTGAAAGAAATTAAAGCCCGTCTTAATTTTGAAAAATGTTCAGGAAAAAACTCAAAGGTCCAAGAAGTACCACAACACTCCGAGTCCAGGACTCTAGACGCAAGAGATCTCAGGAGAAGGCTAAGGTCCAGACGCTCCCATAGCATATCCGGAAGTCCTAAACGAAACCCTAGCGTCTTCTCTAGGGTAAGACGTGACCGGAGCATTCGGATCCCCCAAGAAAGGAGCCGGAAGGAAGAAGATGTGAGGATCTTCTATACACAAGAGGTAATTGAAAGAGTGTGTCCCACACTCGGAAAGCCGTTACCACAGCCATTAAAAAACAATAATTTAATTTCAAGAAGAATGGATCCCGCATCCCAAAAAATGGCGTACCATAAAAGAGGAACATCATCACGAATACGAAAGACATTAACCGACAAAGCGAAGATAGCGAAGGTGGACACTGGGAATCAAGTCGCAGAAGGCAAATGTCAACATTGAAGAAGAAGAACACTCCCACCAATATATGTCAAGAAACAGATCCTTCACACCCCGAATTCGCAAACTTCAACTTCAAAAAAGAGCCAAATGCCAACAACGTCAAAACATAAGACTGTAATGATGATCCAAGATCACTTAAAAAAAATTTCAGGCATCTAGCAAAAGTGAACATGGGCAATGCCAACATGGTCCACATGTTTTAATTCTATGCCCCTGGGTATGCGCCGATGGGTATGTTGACGACCTACCTCCGGGAGTTTATAGATAGCTATGAAGATTGAAAAAGGCATTCCGAGCAAACTAACTACAGCAAAATTAAATTGCATCAAGGATCCGATAAGATCACACCACATAAAGTATAGATAAAGGTGAATCCACGAAGATTTCGTGCAAAGATTCAAAGCTGGGAGTAGGCACATTAAAGGAGCCCCGGAATGCATGAGAATCTGTGAATTCATGCACGGAATCACCAACCTCGAGCTCCTATAACGCTTGTATGACAACATCCCAAATTCAGTAGATAGTATGAGGATAACCACTGCTTCCTCCTGGAGAGTGGCGGCCTCCCACCAAGCACGGAAGAAAGCACCTCCAGCATGGAAACAACAGGAAATAGGGAGAAAACAAAATTTTGACAGAAGGGGAGATTTTAGGAACCAGCAGAGGTTAGAGTGAAGGCGTGACAAGTTCATACCTCTCATAAAATCCCCAAAAGAAATCTTGGCTTTAGACAAAGGCAAATTCAAGGCCCTGCCACCAATGACAACTCCTATGGAAAAAAGAAACAGCAGCAAGTTTTATGAATTCCATGAGGAAGTAAGACATAATACTGATGAGTGCATGCATCTAAAAAGGCAAATTAAGGAATTAATCAAGAATGGAAAGTTGTCACACATAATCAAGGAGCTAAAACATGGTAGCGGAAAGGATCATCCAAAAACAACAAACAAAGGTAAAACCCCAAATCCGAAAGGATATGCCTCTATGCATCTTGATGGATTCAGCCAAGGCAAAGAGTCGCCCATGCAAAAAATACAATTAAGATAACTCCTGAGTATAACTGACATCAAGTGGGAGCACTATATTTTTCCTTAAAATTCATATGTTGTGTAACACAATATGTGAATTTGAATTTGAAACAAGTATTCAGAAAGTTTACTCAGATGACTATTTAGCTTTCTTGTACATAAAGAGTTGATCATGTTGGATACATTGAGTTTCAACTTACTAAATTAGTCTTATGCATATCTGTTTTTAGTTTTTGGATAATTGGGATTGTAAAATAATTTTTACTTTCTGATGAATGAAAATACGTGGTATTTGTCATTCATATATATAATAATTGTTATTCTATATTTGCATGTTTAATCCTTGAATAATTCATCATTCTAAAGATGTTCATTGTTGGTTAACAATATGGGAATATTTGTTACATAAGACAAATGTGAGTGTTGGTTGTATTCTTTGAATATATGGATTGTTCCCACCAAACTCATGTGTATTCACAAGGGATGCATATTAGATACCCCACCTTCGAATATTTACTTTTGGATCCTCGTCATAAGTAAATGTCGAATAATGGTTTAAAAGTCGTCCTTAGACTTGAGATGCAAGCAAGTTTTGCAATGTGTGGATATCACTTTTTGAGTCTAAGTCAAACGCTATCCTGAAAAAGGTAGTCATAAAGACTATTCTTAGAAGTGATGTGAAGCAGCATTCCACAACACTTGTAGTGAACAAAGAATTTGTTCCTCCACTTGATATGTGGAGTATGATACCATGGGCCCTCTCCAGAATTAATCAGATAATTGCATGGTCGTGCCCAAAGGGTAATACAAGATGATTCTTGATTACATTTGGTATATCTGAATTATTTCTATAACGAGAAACATAATTTAAACTATATGGAATGAGTTAGGATCCATATCCATGGTTTAAGGGTATCAAAGAACAAAGGGATGATGATTAAAGCAAGAAATAAACCAACCATTAATAAGCTGAGATTGTTCTTGAAACTTTTATCTCATAATATTCCTAATGTAAAAATAATTGTGTGGGTTGCTAGACTTTGCCAATTGTAGGTATAAATGTTAGGTGCTACAACAACTCCCAAGTGGGAGCTGTTGGGTTATGGTAGTCGGATAGCACGATGTACGTTACGAATATGTGAGCCTATTGAGGGCACACACGTTAATACACGGAGAATATGTTTTATACTTCACAAACATTATTACTACAAACCAAAAGGACTAAAACCGATTAAGACACGAACTTGTTATGTCTTAAAAGCTGGAAATTGAATAAGAATATTCCTTGAGAGTTTCCAGGTTCGGTTTGGATAAATAGAAAAAGGAAAAGGAGAGTTGTGATGAGAATATGACTTGTTTCCTAGTTTATCATGAGTTGGATTCAAGGGCCATATATACCCTTGATATCTAACTCATAATATACGACATAACTCTCAAAACCCTAAAAAACTTTCGGTGTTTCCTTGTTCCTTTTTTCCAGCCGAGTTCAATTAATCAACAACCCTTATTCGGTTCTTTGATTTTCGGTTTAGCTCTACACCAAAATCGGTTAAACCATTAAGGTTTTAATCAAGTCACACTTGTTCTTCCAAGCTAGGCGTACAAGTTTTATACACGAGTTGTTCGTTGCTCTCAAGGTTCGAAGGTTAAAACCCTAACAAGGAATTCAGGTTGTTTTGATTTTCGGTTCTTGGATTTTGGTGGTATTAGGGTTTCGATTCTAACCCTAATTCGGTGGTTTGGTTTTCGGTTACAAGTTCAAGAATTGTTAGGTAATCGGTTATTATACAAGGGTTGTTGGTTTGTGAAGTTAAGTCTAGACAACTTAACATATTCGGTTGACGTGATTGTGTGAGCAACCGTAGATGCGGTAATTTAACCGCTACTCGTTTCAAGTTCAAGATCAAGAGGTAAGTAAATATTTACTTGTCTATTAAAATTTATTTACTTATTAATGTTACATTATATGTGTCTTAACTAGATCTAATCCGCTGCGTACTCGTAGCTAAACTGATTATCTAGAATGTTAAATCCGAAAAAAATGCCCTTTTGAAAGCTACTCCAAGTATAAAAGAAAAAAGTGGGTCTACCAACATAGCCTTTTGTGGGTTGTGGTTTTTTTTGAATATTTATAGCGTTTCATGTTTATGGCACAAAGCACAAGAACTACAATACGATGCGTGTGCGAGTGTTTGCGTAATTTGTGAGTTTTAATATCACGAAATAAATAAAGGAAGAACATTATAAAGTTACTTCCAACTTTTCTCATGCTTTGATGGGAGTCATGCATACAAAAACTGCATTACTAGTACTATGCTTCTATAGGAATGGGTGTCGGAGTAAATAGTGTTGCTTAAAATATTTTTGTTAATTTATCACTTCAACAACTTTGAGCACTAACATTTTAATGAGTGTGCTATTACGCTGGATGGAGTAAGGAGAGGAAACTCACCATACACTTCAGCGTCACGTCAGCTTTCTCTCTTCAATTTTACCATTTATCTTTCAACCGTTTTAACACTCACATTTCATACCAAACTCACCTTACACATCATTTTTTTTATTTTTTTTACTTTCATTCATAAATTTAAAACGTTAACGTAAACGTACAAAATTAATAAAAACGTAAACGTAAACTAAATTAAAAACTTTTATTCATAATTTAAAAACATTAATCTGATGACTCGTAGTCTGAGTTATATCTCACCACCCCAAATTCCAAAAAGAATTCCTCATCATCAGCTTGTTTTTGCTTAATTTTCTCCTTCCGTGCTTTTTCTTTCATTGTTTTTTCTTTTAATATTTCTCTTAACGATTCTTCGTCTAGATGTAGTTGATGTAACTCTTTTTCAGTAAAATATACATCACATATCTCACGGGTTTGAGATGACGAACCACCTATATGGGTTTGTGAGCGGTAGTTGTATTTTTCCCGTAGCCAGACGAGTTTAGCATTCATTTGTTTTTTAAATTTTGCCACCTTTCCAAACAAAGAATTATGTATCTCATAATCTTTATTAGATCCTTCTTTCAAAAAAGTGTCAATCAAAGCGCGAGTCTCTTGTTGAATGTGGTTGCATTCCTCGTATGCTTTTCGCAGATCATCTTTAGCTTCGCATGCATTACCATAGTCGACGGCTAAGTTCATAATCGCTAACTGACGAGCTTTATCATCCTCAATTTGTTTTTCAACCATAGCTTTTATTTCTTCAGAGGTGTGTGGAACCGAACACGCTATTAAAAATAAAATACTGAACGTGAGAGTTTTATTTAAAAATATATGAGTTGTGTATGAAAATGAGTGAAATGTTGGGTATTTATAGGTAAAAATGGGGGATCTTAAAAAAAAGTTTTTGTAAATTAAAAAGGATGATGAATAGTTTGTGGCCCACCATTGTTCATCACCACGGGTGTGCACTCACATAAAAACCAAAAGGTGGGCGCGATTCCATTTACGGCATCATAAGTTTTGAGAGTCATTTTGGTTGTGAATGGTGACTTATACCCTTACTCCGTCTAGCCTTATAAAGATCCTCATGGCTCATAAATAATACAAATGTTTTGTACTTTATGCTCTTTTTATCTTTATGTTTACACTTTAAAACAGTCTTTAATCATGATATGTTTTGTATTTTTTGTCAGTTTGATACTTTAAAAAAATACATAAAATTAAAAGACATAAAATTAAAATGCATAAAAATAAAAATCATAAATTTGGCGGCGTCGACTAGTTTGGAGGTGGTGGATATGCCGCTCGGATTTTTGCCTTTTGGGCATTGATGATAGCGGCGTCGATTGGATCCATCACGCGTGTGTTGATTTGTAGCACACGCATGTCCTCCGCAATCCTTTGAGATTGGATCAACCGCCTTCGGTCTTCACTCTCTCTCGAGCACGTTCATTTTGGCTTTGCGGTCTAACTCGTATTGTTCCGCCATGAATTCTTGATACGCGTCCGGGTTTGAACCGGAGCTAGCGGTCGAGTTAGAACCCGTACGTTAACTTTTAGCAAGTCGTTGCAAATCGGGTGGTCGAGGCAACTCATCATCTCCAAAATGCTCCGGTTCCTCGTTTGTGCCCAAAAGACGACTTCTTCTTTGTAAAGTCGAATCGGGGTTTGTCCACTTGTGCTTGCCTTTCAAAAAAAGCCAAGCACTCCGGTGCTTAAACTCACCCCCTACGGTTGCATCATACAACATGTACACCCTCGACATATGATCATCATCATTCTTCCCACTATGAACCGTTGTTTCTTGCACCAATTGATTAAACTTGAGAACCGCGTTATTCATTGGAGTCCACTTACCCGTCAACATGTTCTTGGTACGCTCCGTGAAGCCTTTTTTCTTCGCTTCCTTATTGTACACATTTTTAATTTTGTACAAAAAAGTATCTCGCTTTTGATCACACCCGGTTTTTGGATTTTCAGAAACTTGAATGAAACATTCCGCCAAAAGCAACTCCTCATCTTGAGTCCACGCATTACGAACTCTTTTTTGTTTCTCAACTTGCGGTTCTTTTTCTTTGTTTTTTTACATCGACTTCATACGGCCGTCGCGGCTAGGCTTCGACGTCGGGGACGGAAGCGGCTCCTCTTCATCTTCGGTATCTTCGACTTCAAGGTGGTGCGATTGTTGCTCGGAATGTGGTTGGGAAGTGGTGAATTGGTTTGGTAATTGTTGTTGGTGCATTTGTTGCATTTTAAATTGTTGAAACATCAACAATTCTTCTTGGGTAGCAAATTGGGATTGGTAATTGGGATAGTAAGGCATTTGGTTGAATGACGGTTGAGTGAAGGAGCCCGAATTCGAAGACGACCCCGGAATTTGGTTGGTTGGGGTTGGGATTGGGATTCATTTTTTTGAGTGAAAAAAATGGAGAAATAGAGAAATGTGTGTTATAAAATGTATTGAAAGTGTGTGTGAAGTATGAAATAAAAAGGGGGTATTTATAGGATTTTTAAAGGGGTAAAATTAGGGTCTTGGGGTTATTTTTTTTGAAAATCCGCTCCGCTCAACGGTAAAAAACGAATACTTTTAAAAAAAATATAAAAATATAAGGTTTCGCGTGGGCTGTTAGTCATGGCGCGAGAACCCTTGGTGCGAGCCACGAAGTGGTGCGCCGTGGGCTTTTCTCGCGCCAAGGCTTGGCGCCAACGTTTGGCACCACCACTCCCTCCGCTCTTAAAGCGATTTATAGTTACGGTACAACTTTCTATGCATATATTGATGTGTGTAAATAAAATTTGGAGTATGCAAATAAATTCTCTTTTATATGATAAGTTTAAAATAACATATAAACTCTAACTTCATGCAACTTTTTTTATGACGTTTAACTTTGATAAAACTTAGCTTAAACAATAATTATTTATTTCAATATCTTTTTGCATGAATTTGAAATTTGTTTTAACAAAATTTTTCTTGTCCGTGCGTAGTGACCTGATTAAGAGAATATTCGAATCAACTTATTATATCAGCTTATGTGTTAGTTTAAATTTATAAAAGCATATAAAATTTATCAACTAGATTTTATGGCTTGTTTAAGTTTCTAAACTTGGATGGACCATATTAAGGCGGGAACATGAAGCATAAGCTTTTCCATATTCGTGTAAATTCAAACATCTAGATCAATATTTTGTAGTTAAATAACAACTTACTTAACTTATATAAGTTAAAACTCGAATGATGCAAAACTTAAAGGGTAAACGAAACCCCACTTTTTAACAGCCTACAGGCGCGCGGTGGCGTGCTGGCACATCACCCAACGCTTCAGCTCTTGGATTTTGAGGAGCTTCGTTTTATCCTTCTGTTATAAACATTATTGGTTTGTTTAGACTTATCGAAGTGGTTTTCTAATGTTTAGAAAATCCAAGACCTTCCTTATCTTTGGACAATTATTAACGACTTAACATGTCGTCCAAAACAATGCTAATTTTCTTGAATTTTGAAAAGTTCAAAGCTTCATCTTGAAGTCTAGAAATGTTACACTTTAAAGAGTCAACCTCTTGGGCGAGTACATCACACTTTTCACAATGTTCAACTACCTCTTTATCATTTGCAAGTTTCTTTACTTTAATTTCAAGATCACTGATTTTACTCAAAAGTTTTGATTTCTCATTTTCAAGAGAGCGTTTTTCTTTGAAGAGTTTTTTAAATTTTTTAGTAAAATCTTTGTTAAACCTAAGGAGTTCTCCATTTTCCTTTTGCAACTCAAATACATCCAACTATTATTAGAAGTGGAAGATTTAGGTTGTACCTCTTGAGAGTCGATCACCATGAGACAAGTTGCGTCATTTTGAGGTTCATCACCGTCTTCACTCATCTCCAAGCTCTTCCAACAAAAGCCTTGTTCTCCTTGGGCTTTGGACACTCGCCAATGAAGTGACCTTCTTCCCCGCAATTGTAACAACCTTGCCTTTGTCTTGAGCTTTCGTCGCATTTGTTCCCAAAACTATTATCGCGGCCTCTTCCGAAATTGTTAGCCCAGTTTCCAAATCGATTTCTGCTCTGAATCGATTACCCTTTCGGAAGTTCCTTGCCATCAAGTTGAATGCTTCGGCTTATTCTTCGTCTATGTCTTCATCACTTCCTCCTTGACTATCACTATATTCAAATTTAAAATTTGAATTTGAATGTTATGACAAGGATTAGAGTGAGTTGTATATGGGTTGGAATGAGTAAGATATGAGTTGTATTGGATTTGATGGTGATGTAATAGAAGGGAGCCTAAGTTTCACATTCAAAGTTCAAATTTTGAATGTTATGAAAGGCGATGAGGTGGCAAGGTGTATAGGAGAAGTTTGGTAAGTGTGTGAGGATTTGAATTCAAATGTATATGTGTGTGAGAGTGTGTATAGGAGAAGAGTATAGGAAAATCTTTGAGTGTGTGTGCGTGTATGTAATTTGAATTCAAATGGGAGGCGTGTGTGTGTGTCGAGATAAAGAAGAAGAATGAATAGGGATTGTGTGGTAGAGAATGTTGAGATGTGATGGATAGGATCCTATTTTGGAATGTTGGGGGACAAGAAGCACAAGTATAAGGAAGGTACATTGTGTAAGGGAATGTGAGTTGTCATGTAAAGGGATAAGCTTAGGGAGGTTTAAATGAGGAAGGTTTAGGCTTTGTAGTGAGGAATGTTTAAGTGATGAAGATGATAATCAAAGGATTGATTATATGGATAGATAATCACATTGTCATTAAAAAAGAAAATAGATGCGCATATGTAATTAAGGAATGATTTGGAAATTGGTGAAGAATGTTTGTAGGAATGTTGGAATTGTGTGAGAAGGTGTGTATATTCATTTGTTGGGTAGAAGGGTTTAAACAAATAATTGGGAGAATATTTAAATAAGGGTATGGTGTAGGTGATATGTGAGGAATGCATGTGAGAGTGTGAGAGTTTGTAAAGCATTTATATAGAAAGGGTAGGAATGATCAAAGTAAGATTAACCTTCAATTACCACAAACTCAATTAGTTATATAGACTTAAATCTATGATTATCAACAATAGATTTGATCACTAATCACTTTGATGCAAAGAAGCTAAGTGTTTTGCATCTCAAGTAAATCATATCCCATAACGGGAAATGATGCGTTTACGCAAAGTGACCTTTAACTTAGTTTGATCAATTAGGGAGTAAAACCCGTTACGTGATTAGGAACAACATAAATACGGATTAAGGTCAAATAACTACTTTCGTTTGATGGAATGTTAAAAGTATATTCATACTAGGTTTAGAAAGAAGTTTCGGCCTTAGCTAGAGGCGTTTGATAAAAGAAATGAGTTGGCGTTTTATTGAAAAACGAGAGGATTTGTTTGTGCTCATCTCTAAGTCTGAACCTCATTTGGAGTGTTCCTAAATGCACAAGTATCATGTACATAAATTTAGTGAAGTTTTCACATGTGTCGGGTAAGAGGAAAGACGACTTTGCAAAATTCGTAAAAACGAAAGCCGAGAGTGGCGCGCTGGCCACGTGCTGACGCGTGACAAACGCTCCAGATTCAATGTTCCGGTTTTCCTGATTTTGGCTATTATATGTTATTTAAAGTGTTGCGAACGTTTACTTGTCATCGTCAAAACATAAAGGAGATCTTAGTCAATGTTGCCCTAATAACAACGACTAATATATTTCTTATTTAAAGTTTATATAAGGATGTCTGGAAAAATATTTTTCAGAAACTTTATATTTTAACTTCATCAGCGTTCATCATGCGTTATTTTACTCGCATATTGTGTACAACATGATATCATACACGTGTTTTAATTTTAAATACGACCAAATTATTATTAACAGAAACATAAATATCAACAGTTAAATTAAAACAACATAAACCTCAACATGCACGTCACTTAAACAAATTTAAATCTTTCATCCAACAAAAATCTTTTACAAAATTAAATTGATATTAACACATAATGAATTTTTTTACGTAAAAACAAAAAATTTAAATACGAGCAAATTTTTATATGTTCTTATACTAAATAAAATATTAAAATAAATTTGATTTATATTTAAACCTCAGGTATGCACATGATTTATAATTAGGGGGCGTTTGGTGTGTTGTCATGAATCACAATGGGTTTCGGATTTGGTATGGAGTGGAATAGAAATAGATATGATACTTTTAAAAGATTTGTTTGGTTTATAAATTGAGTTTGTGTATTGTTTATAAATTGTGAAGAAGACAAAAAATAAAAAAGCAAATCAATATGTAGCTTTATTAATCAAAGAGAGAGAAAAATAAAATCATAAAACCTACTCATATGATATGGAATGGGTCTATGAGTTTCAACACAACTATTCTTAAACAATACATTTACCGGGGGACCCGACCCCCCAATAACCGGGTTTCATTAAATTTTTTTGACCCGGTAACTAATGAAAGGTTATTTTTTTTTTTTTCAGTTAATTTTTTTTTGCCCATTTTTTTTCCTTTTTTTTTCTCAAAAAGTTTTTAAAATAAAACTTTCCTTTTTTTTCCTCGGAATACCCTCTCGCACTGTTTGAGTCGTCGGTCTGTTTTTTTATGAATAATAAAACTTTAAGTTTCCTCAAACCTCGCGCTCCGCTAATCGTCCCGTTCTTTTTTTTTCTCAAAAATTTTTTAAAATAAATTTTTTTTTCTCGGAATACCTCCGCACTGTTGGATGTCCGGTCGTCTGTTTTTTTATGAATAAACTTTAAGTTTCTCCTCAAACCTAATTCGCGCTCCGCTAATCATCCCGCACGGCGCGAGGTTTCCGCCAGTGTTTTATCATTCCTTTTTTTTCAAAAAATGTTCTAACAATACAAAATTTCCCTCTTTTTTCCACTCGGAATAGCCTTCTCCCGCACTGTGTTTTGAGTCAAAGTTCGGTTCTGTTTTTTCCGAAATAACAAAACTTGAAGTTTCCTCTACAAATCCTCGCCTGCAACTCCGCTAAATCGAACCCGCCAAACGGCGGCGAAATAACATCTGCCAGTTTTTTTTTTTCAAAAAATTTTCAAAATAAAAATTTGTTCCTTTTTTTTTCCTCGTAATATCCTCTCGGCAATATTCTCGCATTAAATGGCATTTCTTGCATTAGTGTAGCATTCAAACAACATGCAAACCGGTTGACCGGGGTGCATTTAATACAGCCGCGGGTTCACAACCCTTACCCACGTCAGATCCGGGTTCTTTTTATCTTTATTTTTTAGCAAAAAAAAATTTATTTTTGTTTTATTTAAATACGTCTCTTACTCAGCACTAATTGTTAAGTCCATCGGTCACAAGTTTTTTTTAATTAATAACAAAAATAGAACTAACCACAAGCGCTTCAGGGTGCATTAAGTTGGAATTAAATGCAACCCGGGTTGACCCAACCCGGTCCGAACCTTTAATTTTTTTTTTAAATTGTTTTATGTGCTTTTTTTTTAAAAATATTCACTATCGACTTTTTGAGTTATCGGTATCATCGCTCGAGTCGACACCGAGACCCGATCCGCCCCGACCCGTCTCCTGTTTTTATATATTTAACCGAAAATAGCCCCTCAAATATTTTATACGAAATACCCCAACTCTGGCACTAGTGTTATAAATACGAAAACTACCCTCAATTTATTTAGAGATTTATAAAATACCCTTTCCCACTAGGCGGGTCGACCGATAGTTTTTTTTTAGAATCGCACCAAAAAAAGTGCTTTGAAATCGGGTCGTTACTAACGACCGTTAATTTGTCTTTCTATTTTATTCACAAAATATACCTTCGATAACACTCCAACCGAAAACAACCCAAACCGGCCGCCAACTCCCGCAGGCGGCGCGGTTAGCCTAACTTCTTCATTTCAAAAATCATAACATTTAATAAATCAAACACTTATTTATGAGATGATTCTTAATCTCTCATTCCATAACCCTCTAACAAATAGCCTCTTAGGAGGCGTTTGGTTTGTGGGGTTGGGCACTGTTGGAGTGGAATGATATACAAAACAATTGTTCGGTTGATTTTTTTGGAATAAAATGATTGAATGGGCCCACAAAAACCATACCACCCTAATATGGTGGATTTTCTGACCAGTTTTGATATCTTAATTTCTCAGCCACACATTTTTTTTACTTTTCACCTTTAATATCTATTTTTCTTTTAAAATTATATATATATATATTATTTTAATCTAATATAAGTTTAATAAATTAAATATATTTATATATAATAATATATTTTCTCAAACCTTTCCCAAATCTTTCAAACCATTCTCGAATCCTAATACCATTTATAAACCAAACGCACCTTTAGTCTTTATTCGAGTGGCTGAAAGTTGTTTGATATTTAATAATTTTTTTTCTAATTAAATGTGTGTAATCGACTAAAGTATAACAACCTTTTACTTTTCTTCTACGTAAGTACTAGGACAGCATGGAAAAATAGACTTTGATACACGGTCTATATTTTGGGTATTATCTCTTATTTTGCTTTTAAAAAAATTGCTAAAAAGAAAGTGAAAGAAAAAAGCAGGGACCCACCAAAGGATGAAAATAATGAAAGAGAGGGACAAGAGTGGTAAGTGTAAATCTCACTTTTTAGAACTATAAAATAGAATATACTGTGTTATTACACCTTCACTAAATTAACATAAAGCAATGTACCCCTCAACTCTTGCTTCTTTCATTTTCATCACCTAAAAGTTTTCTTCTTTCTTTCGTTTACCTTTCTTTTATGTAATGAGCTCGCTTTTATATAAGAAAGAATGTATCGCCAACATGTATATCATGCAAATAAACTTGTGTATTGCTCTTGTTGGTCCTTGTAGACCTACAAAGGGGTAGCCTTTATTGGTATTGTGGGGTTTATATTGATTTTTCTTGTCTTTTTAGGAGTGAGCACCATTCCTTAAAAACATTATCTTCAATGTCAATTTCACTATGGTTTGTAATTGGTGGTACTTTTTTTAGCTTTACACCTACCATTGATAAAGGGAGATGATTTGCACACTCTTCAAATTTATTGGTACACTTTAAATGTTTGTGTCATGGCTATTATATCTTTAATATTTACACACTCCACTAATTAATGTAAAGATGTAAATGTCAAGATACACATAATTTGAGTATGCAAATCAATTTCTAAAATGTGCAAATCACGACTCATTAATAAGGGAAGAACCAACAAAAGCTAAGAGCATCCACAATACTTCTACCTCAAAATGACTTTTTTGTTTTGCCACATCACTTTCTCATTAATTTTGTCATTCAAAAAGCTATGCTTACAAAAGTTCCTCAATGCAAAAAAGCTATCCAAAATCTTTTTACAATAAATTAAATACATAAATACTACCAAGTCTTAAGTGTCAAAGACTTGTAATCTACCAAGTCTTTAATCAAAAAGCTTTTCAACAAGTTTTAGCACAATGCAAAAAATTATTAGAAAAGCTTTTGCAAATAGTGAAAAGCTTTTCAAAAACCATGCATGGGAGATGCTCTAACTCCCATTTGTGTGATGCACTAACGCAAACCAAAAAACAAAAGTAATTACAGTATATGTTAACAGCCAAATTTAAAGTGATATTTCCATCGGTAAAACAAATGATATCCATATTGATCATTCATCATTCTACTTTTCCTTTTTTTTCTTGTAGTTATATGTTTAGATGAAAATTTCTAATTGTTATATACTCCACCCGTCTTTAAATAAGTGTCTACTATTGACTTTTAAAGTTTTTTTTCCATCAACTTTAACCTTAAATTATTTTGATTGTGTTATATAATATTTAATGAAAATACATTTAAAACTCAATCCATTCATATATTTTGCATCAAATATTAAAAAAACGCCTTCTTGCTCCCTTGTGGGGCTCGAACCGGCTAGCTCCTCTAGGAGGATCCTAGGAGCGTTTTAGCTCCTGGCGGGTTACTAAATGGTCTAATCCCGTGATTTAAAATGTGACCCGAAATTTCCTAGTATTTTTAATGAATGTAAAAATGTTTTTCCAAGAACTTTGACTATTTACACTATGGGTAAATAAGTTTATTTGCTTTAAATTTAGTATGAATCATTAACGGACGTGCGGGACGCGTTGCTTGGGATTTTAAGCCGTTTGCGGGAAAATCTTCTGGGAATTGATCAATTATGAATAAAATTATCTATAATGAGATAATTAAAGAGAATAATAGTGCTAAAGATTAAATAGATAATAAATAGATTATTGATAAATCCCAGAAATTGATCCAACCGGAATAGAAACTAATAAAAGTCGAATGACTAAAATAGAACATTATGAGCTAGAAAATCCGCAAGGGTTACATTTGCAACCCCCGTTTAAGATGCATCCCTTGTTTAAAGCTGACACTAACGTCTCAAGAGAAGACACTAGCAAGCGCTTGGGTGAACTTGCCTTTCTTGAGGAAGTTCCGAACAAGTCCTTCGAAATCCTCTTGGAAGAAGGAGGTGATATTGTTCTGGAGTTTGTTGGAGTCTCTTTCACGCTCGACAATAGCATTCTTCAATTTACGAGTTTAAAATTGTTTAATATAAATTTGGTTCTTTAGATCATCTACAGCAGTCTGCTCACAAAATCCAATTGGAGATTTGCTTAGTTAGCAAAAACTCTCTTTACTGTTTGGAAGGTTTGACGAATCTCAAGAAGTCATTTTCCTAATTTGATTTCCTTCTTCCACAACAAGAGAGTCACTCTTTTTCCGGGTCCTTGCAGATTCTTATCTTCTCGATCGACAATGAGATAGAGCCTACTCTTCATAGTGCATTGTTGCCTTCCATTAACCTGGTTAACGTTACACTAAGGAGGCGCTTCGATCCTGGTATAAAAGCTGGGCCACCTTTTCATTTGCACGAATAGTAACCGAGGTTTGATCCCTAAGATTATTGGTTAGTTGTTAGCATATGGCTGAAAATCTATTACATTTCCCGACCAAAGAGGAGTACCAAATGTTCATCTCACATCCTTGAGAAATTATTAGACACATTAGAACATTCATATGCTCAGATAACTCCTTTAAAATAAGACCATCTACCATAAGAGCCTCTGCCGGTATAGGAACTCGGTCAATGATGGCCTTGCACACTTTAATACATTTAAAGCATTCTTTGCCCGAAGTGTTAGCTTTAGTGGTCTTCTTAACTTTAGAGGCATCTAGAGCTGAGGTGTGGCCAAAATTCTTGCGTGAAGAGGTTGAGTCAGAAACGGTAAAAGCTACAAGAGCTGTAGAAGCCAGAGGGGGAAGCTAGTCCGACTCCATATTAGTTACTTCCTCCAAAGAATTTACGGCCTACTATAGAATTTCCAAAGGAAGGGAAAGTCCATAGAAGGAAAAGCAGCAATAGCCTTGTCTAGCTCAGTCTTCGCTCCTGGAACAAAGTTAGAAACCCTTCGAAGAGCCTTTTGGAATTGAGGTTCGGTACGACCCATACGCATTCCCCTTCCGACCCCATAATTAATCACCAAGGTCAGAATGCCTCTAAGAGCTTGAATAAACTCATCACGCGAGAGCAGTTTTCGCAAGAGATGATCGAAATCAACTTGCATAAAACACTTCATGCCACCACGAAGACTTTTAATTTCTTGCTCATTCTCGACAATCATATCCTTACACTCCTAGGTCTTATATTCTTGGACAGACAACTCATGTTTCAATTCCTCTAACTCAGCCTCTTGTTGTACCAGCCTAGACTTGGGCTGTGGAGATATGGTGTATAATTCACCACCAAGATGCGACGAATTGCCAGTCAAGAATTGCCAACCAAATCAATTCTCGTTGCCCAAAAAAAATTACAACGGCCAAGCGAAAGCGTGAACCAGAAACTCGCAAATAAAGAAACCCTAGAAGAGAGGGATGTACGATACTCCTCTCCTATAATAGTTTCAACAAAAATAAGAAACATGACACGTAATTGAAGTCTAGCACTAACAATTAACAATTTCAAATATTAGATTGGGGGGACGTGATGCGATTAACTTGAAGATGGTACGTGAAAAGAACGCAAGGTATGAAGTAATTATCCCATAACTAAAGCTTCTATTGGATTAACGTGCAAAATATGCCAAGTCTAGAAGAAACCTAGATCACACCCATCAAACACGCCGTTGGAATAGAAAATTGAGTCTAGCATGACATGGCTAAGACCACATACTAGACTTGGGGGACATAATGAGGTATAGTCTCCTCCGGCTAATCAGGATGCGCTAATAACAATCAACTACTCTTAATCCCAAAGCTAGACTGAGCAAATCAATCTGGGTAGGAACAAACCTCTGAAGTAACTAAAAGGACGAAGGCCACCTTTGGTCCGAAGGCAGTGACTATAGAGCAATGCATGCAACGGAGCTAGTACAATTTCCTCCAGAGTATTCGAAGGAGATAGTCATAGTTAAGTTACTCTTTTAAGAAGACTTGTCATATAAACATTCGATGCTGGAACGGTACTTTGGAGTAGCTAGACGACCGAATGATGATTCAGGTCTAGAGTCAGTAGCATCGACACTGGTTAGACTAGTACAATGACAATGTACTAGGGAGTACGACACCAGGACCACAACAGTCACGTGGTATGTCAGCAGGACCAGACCAATGAATACATAGGAAATATATGTTCAGCTATTTCCTCGCTGCTCCAAGATGACAACCACAATTTTTGTGTCACTAGGTGAGGCCCGAGTAGCATAAATAGAAGAGGTCTGCCCCAAGGGATGAGGCAACTTACACAAACTTCAAACCAAATTTACTCTCTTTATTTCAATAGAATATATACCAATACTTATTCTCACGTCGGTGGTTGATCTCAGAATCAAAATCAAAGACGAGCTAACGGTGTTATGTCTTACTTTCAGCTAAAGGACAAATGAGCTACCACAGCCTCCAACAAAGCCTAAGCTGAACCAAACTCTTACTTTTAGTCGAGGCACGGAGAAGCTGAGATCTATAAAATCTGAGGAGTAATGCTATTTAGGCCTACAAACCATGCCTAAATACATGACTAATGCATAAATCACTTGTACAATTTTATTATATATGTTCTCTCTCTAAATTTTCACCAATCACTTTTTTAAATCAACCAATCACATCATTAGGCATATAAGTAAGCATGCTATTTAGGCATAACAATCATTTTTCAAATCTGAGCACATTCACGAAATCTAAGCACTCTACTAAAATTTGCTCAAACACTAAACAAAGTCGCAAATTGTAAAACATACAATTACTCTACACTTTCCCAAACTTTGTAAAACTTGACCAAATTATGGTAATACACATTTTAGAAGTAATGTGACGTCGTTTTGCCCCCTAGCTACAGTAATATGAACAATACGATTGCTACAGTGGCCGGCTTTTGGGGCTCCCAATTTGGGCCGGCCCATTTAACTTTTTCTTTTTCTTTTTTTTTTTGAAAAAAAAAATTAGGTAATATAAAAAATTCCTCGGCCAAAATAGAAAAAAAAAATATTACAAAAGTACTGATTTATTCAGATAAAAAAAATACCCGCGACATGAGGCCCAACACATAAGCCCATATCAAAAAATACCCGCGTCATGAGGCCCAACACATAAGCCCATATTACGTCGTGCTACAGTAATATGAACAGTGTTCGGCCCAATGGGCTCCCAGTTTGGGCCGGCCCACTTTTTTTTTTATTTTAAATACGCAATACAAAAAAAAAATACTCGACACAAAATAAAAAAAAGAAAATTACAAAAGTACTGACTTATTCATATAAAAAAATACCCGCATCATGAGGCCCAACACATAAACCCATATAAAAAAACCACTATTAAACATAAGACCAAAAAAATAAACCCGCACAAAATAATATTAAAAAAAAAAATTTGTTCGGCACAAAAGTGATACGAAACTTCGTCTTTTTATACGTCCATGCTAAACAGTAATATGGCCACTTTTTTTAAATAAATACGCAATACAAAAAAAAATACTCGGCACAAAATAAAAAAAGAAAATTACAAAAGTACTGACTTATTTAGATCAAAAAATACCCGCGCCATGAGGCCTAACACATAAGCCCATATAAAAAAAACCACTATTAAACATGAGCCCGAAAAAATAAACCCGCACAAAATAAAAAAAATAGAAAAAAAAAATTAAACCCGCAACTATGTGCAAAAAATTAACGTCCCGCAGGAACGCGCGTGTAAACATGCTTGTTGTAAATATTAAATATCCCAAGGGTGTAAACCACACTTTCCCAAAACCAAGGGTGACACTACTTCTTTAAAAAGGCCCCTTTTTCTCTTGAACCAGACACCTACAACACAAAACAAAAGTAACAAGAACCCCTCTAATCAATCTATCCACATTTCTTCAGATTCAATACAACAACATCTTCACTCCATAGATCCCATTTCAATTTTCTTCCCACCATGGAATATGTAAGCCTTCATTTGTCTACCAACTCATTTATTTATTAGATTAAATGAACATTCACTAGTAAAATAAACATGTTACTACTAGATTTTGTTGTTATTTGTTTGTTAAGTTTAATGTTGTTTTATATATAGGAGTACAAAAGAAACCATGTACCGGCGTTTGGAAGCTGGGACTGTAATGACGATTTACCGTTTACTCAGTGTTTTGAGACAGCAAGACAAGCAGGACTACTCCGTTACAGTTATTCTGAAGACCGTGATTTGTATGTAACTGGTGACTTGTACGATAATAATGTCGTAACTCCGGCCATGATTGTTGTTCCTCGTCGCGCGGTAAATTTTCAGCCCCGTTATTATTTACTTTTACCGTATTGTAAACTTTACTGTTTTGAACTATGTGGTTAAGTTAGTATAAACTATATAAACTATGTTAACTGGAAAAAAATATAAAACCCCAGTATTTTTTTACTGTTATTGTCTTTTGGACTATGTGGTCAAGTTGGTATAAGTTTTTTTAGTGATTTTGGTAATTAATTAATATAGGTTTTGTAAAACTGTACTTCCCAAAAGACAAAGAAGGGCGTTGTTTATATTTAGACTAATGAACTTATGTGTTTTTTTTCCTGTTTATTGTTCTATTTAGCTTGTTTTCAAACTTATCGGCTTGGCTTATATAAGTTTATTGTAGAATAATAAGCTTTATAACATGTGAAGCTTCAAAATAAGGGAAAAATGAGTTTATGAAAAGGAAGTTCACACTCCTTTTATTAATTTGCACCCTCAAAATGTTTCCGTCTCATTTATGCTTTTACGTCATTTAATGGAGTGAGCAAATCAAGATAGCAATGTTAAGGTTATAAATGTTCCAAAGGCCTCTTCGCCAGCGGTACGTGAGTAAGCTGCTATTAACCTAGAGTTTTTGTGTTCAAGTCTGATCAGAGACATAAATTTGTGAGATAATATAAATGTCATTGAAACAAATATTTTGAGTGTGCAAATCACCTCTTTTATGAAAAAATGATCTGAAATAGTAAAGCTAAAAAATTAGCCTAAACAAACACTCCATAGGAAGACAAGAGTATCACATTTACAACATTTTTAGTAGTAGTACACACACTTGAAAATGAAACAGTAAACCAAATAAAGTGTTGAAAAAGTAGTGACTTTATTCAAATATGTTTTAAAGTTTGAGTATGGTACAACAGGGAAAAGCAGGAGGAGGAGATAAAAAGGACGCATGGGTGGTGTGTGACTATGAATACGACTACAATTTTAATTATGATTGTCACGTTAAAGAGCCACCTAGTCCGGTCAGTGTAGCAACCCCACCACCACCATCACCCCCAACTCAGATCCGTCGTCGACACGTTAAGCCCAAGGCGGTCGACGAGGATCTGTATAGGATCTCGCCCGAGCTTTTACGAGCCAAGGCGAAAAAGGTAATCTCGCAAAATTTGACTAGTGTTTCTATAGATAACTTTTTACACACAACCAACTATTATTCTTTATTGTATCGGATCAAATCGAAGAAACTGAACCGGACCGAACCAACCATACATGACCAAAACATTTTGGTCTACTTTTTTAACACGTCAAGGCAAAAAAATTACTAATTTCTCTTCAAAAAAAGTTACGAACGGTTAATGTTATTTTACTCTAGTTATTTTCTCTTTCACACATACACGTGACTACGTGAGTGTGAAGGTGTTTGTGTCCATAAATGTTATGGGGTTGTGTTAAATCAAAATGATCACACATCACGAGTCCGCTGACACATTTGTATGATAACCCCGCAATTTTTGGCACGTAATTTCACATTTTTGTCTATCTACGCAAGTTACTTATTTACTTATGGGTCCCACTTTTTACTGTCACTTACGCTGTGTTCTTAAGATTTTTTTTAAAAGGAAAGGAAAGGAAATGGAGTGATTGTACCAACTTTTTGTGTTCTCTAGTTTTTTTAAGAGGAGAAAGGAAAGTGAATGGAAAGAAATGGAAGGGAAATACAAGCCTTTTTTTGTCAAAACTTTCCTCCCATATTTGGGAGGATTTGGAAGGAAAGTATACACTAAGCTTACAAAAACTATTATGTTGACCGAATTACCCATGTTCTTTTTATGTTCTTGGTCCTTTTAAAGGGTAAATTGGTAAATTCATATTTCTCATCTCTTTTCTTTCTCTTCATTCATTTTAAACTTAAGAACACAAAACAAGTTATTAACTTTCCTTTCTTTTATGTTACTTTCCTTTCCTTTCTTTAATTTTCTTTCTTTTCCTTTCTTGAAGTAACTTGAGAACAAAGCGTTAAAGTCAACAATGTCTCATTCGCAAATGATTCTTTGGTTAAATAATTACCCATGCCTTAAGATGCGTTTTTAATAATCAGTCGTGTTTAAAGGTGCTTAATATGCTTTTGAGCTTAAGTTGTATATGTATTTAGCTTTTTCTCATTTTGTCATAATGAAATTGAGGTAACCAGTAACATTTGTTAGAAATTATTAATCATTGCTGAGTCGATTATGAGAGACCAGACACAAGAACAGGGGCGGAACTACATGGGTGCCGAGTGTGGCATTCGCGCTACACCCGGTTTTAGGTCATGAAGTGTAATTTTTTTTCAAAACTATCGTTTTTTATGTGCAACCCCGTATATTTTGGTTGTTACTTTCGTTTCTTACTATGTAACTTTAGTTAGTCTAACAATTGTTTTCTGCAACACCTTCTTGAAAATTCTGGGTCCGTCCCTGCATAAGAATCATCTTTTATAGAAGTGTTTTCTCCAAGAAGTTCACGAAAACAATTGCTTCCTATGATGATTTTTGCTAGACTTTTGGTCTTTTATTGATGATTGATGTAAAAAATATGGTTTTTCTTTCAAAAAAAGACAAACCACAGGAACAAAGTTTTTAGGTTACCCTAAAGTTTTAAAGTTTTATGACTTGTTATTGAAAGTTGTTAATAACGGTAGAAACTATAGTTTATAGTATAAATCTTATCAACGAAGGCTAAATTCAACATTTTGGACTTATATTTTACTCACATAAAAACAGAAGTTGTTAATGATAATCCTTCAACAGTAATTTTACAAAAGAAAAGTTAAAATAGTACTTACGGTTATCATTTTTATGGTATATGCAGAAGAAATGGGGATTGTTTTCAAGTTGCATGCAGCCAAGTTGTGTTATGTGAAGACAAATTAAAGCTTTGAGAGAGTACATACATATTATTATTCAAGACAAAGATGTTTTAGCAATGCGAGGTACTATTACGAATTAAAATAGTGGAAGACTATTCACTATTGTTTTTTTGTGTGTAAATGACTAAATGGCCTAAAGGAGTCATGACATAACGTGACATTTATAAATGCATTAGTGTCGTAGAGTTATGATGATTAATGATGGCCATGGGTATCAAAGTTGTTTCTCGAAAACTTTAGTTGGGGTGTTACCTTTTGTTGGGAATCTATCTTTGGAAATTGGGTATTCACATCTTTAATCTTTTGGTACTAGACTACTGGTTGATGTTTGTAATCGCATGAAAGCGAACTAATATAGCAGCTTAAAATGTTCTTTTTTAACTAGTTGGTTATCCGCGTATAGCGGCGGCAATAAATTTTTTATTAAGTCAACTCTTTACTTAATTTTTTACCCGCTTAGTAATTTCGTTTCACAACACTTTGAATGTATGTGTTCGTTATACGTGTTCGTTTGGGTTTTCCGTAGCTTTTTCGCAACACTATATTAACATTATCATTCTCGCATGTAAAAAGACAACACTCTGAAAGTATATAGTTTTAACGTATCAAGTTTATATTTATTAAGGTTAAAGTTGTAAAAAAATATAAATCAACACAAAATAAACCAACTAAAAATGTAAAAAACAAAAAAATATAAAAAAATGGATGTTGAATTAAAAAGCACAAAATTTTAAAAAATATGATGAAATTAAATCATAATAAAATTAAATTGATAAAAAGATATTTCAATTTGAAAATAAAGGTGATTTTTTAATCAAAAAGTGACACATGTCACTTTATAACATGGTTCTTTAAAATGAGATGGATGGTCAAGATTGCACCTCTTTATCTTAATTTTTATTGGGTCTCACATTATAAATGCTTTATATAGTAGTATAGATAAGCAATCTTATTATTTCACATTTTATTACAAAGGAAAAAGATCTCTCATGTTCATTTGACCATGAGAGGTAAAATTATATATTTAGTGATTGTACACTGTCAGTAACAATGATAGTGATTTTAGCGTAACTATTCACTTAAACGATCCCGGTCAACTATGTGCATTATTTTTTCGTAGTAGTGGTAAAGTTTTTTGTACCAGATTTGCATACTTTATTTTATTTGCCTTATACTTGTTACATTGTTGTCAAATGTATACATGATACATAGAGTTAAAAATTTGGTGAAAATAAGTTACAGTACTTGTTAAAGTAAAAAAATGTCACCTGGGTTGACAGAGAGACAAACAGAAAAAGTAATCAAGGCTTTGTCTAAAATCAGGTAGTCAAAATTAAACGTATGAAGGGTCAAGTGCGCATGCATAAGCACTCCAGTGTTGACACATCTATATCAGATAAACCAGCTTTTAGCGTAGTTGCATTGGTGTTAATCCAAAAAACAAACAGGATTATTACTGCCTAAAGTACTAAAGTGATAAAGAAAGCAAAACATTTTTGTATGTTTTTTCCGCGATAGATAAATGTTACACACTCACCGCTAATACTTCGAAATGTGTCAACTTTTAAACCAATAAACTTTTGGTTAATAGAACATTCATGTATCGATAGACCAAGACTATTTATTGGTCATCTCTAACCATGCAATTTAGAAAAGCATTTTTTAACAACATTAGTTCTCCAAAATTTATCTATCTCCGATCATGTTAGTACAAAAATAGTGGGTTACGGATTGTAATGAATGGACTCACTTGAAATCAGGTATACAAGCTCGTCCTAAGGGGGTTATCTGTACTAAGTAAAAGTAAATGAAGATTTAATGCTAAAAATAAAGTAAACTATTAGTTTTACCGCGAGAGGTGGATCCCACAATTTGCTCCGGCGTGAGAGTAAGTAATTTGTTTAAAAGTGGTATGTGTGTAACTGGATTGCGGAAATCATATCGTTAAGAGTGTTTTGGTAACTCCTTATATAGGCTAGTGTCGCTGTCGATTGCATGGGTCACGAGGTAAGATTCACCCTATTATCCAGTGGATAATAGGGTGGTTGCTGTGAGGTCAACGTCGTTGACTACGTAACACTTTGTAGTGTAGCGACAGAGGTCAGCGTACTTATTGTTTGTTTTCCCTATTTGGGGCGTTGACGTTCTTCCTTCAGAAACCCATGTTGTGTTCTTTACTGTGTTTGGTTTGGTCACGGGTGTCCACTTGTCGAGAAGTGGTACGTGACCGTGGATGGACTACGATCCCTGCGGATGCGGTCTACAGCTAGTTGCGGGACGCGGCCCGCGTGCGGTTTATGACGATATGGGCTGGGATTGACCTTGGGTCGTTCCTGGACCATTCGGATCGCTGGGGCTGAGCTCTCTGTTTGTTGTTTGGTCCGGACCTTGGGTCCGGATGACTACTATACGCCATCATGTCCCTCAATCTAGTGTGTTTTTCTTGTTTATGGAAAATATTACTAGACTTATGCGCTGTTTGCTATGTTCTTCGTTTTGCGTCTGCGAAGCGTGTCCGGGCCGTGCCTTTAGTGGGTAGGTAGCCTTGAGCGATGTGCTCTATTCCTAGCCACGCATTTTTTGACTGATGTGGCGTTAATCAGTGACTGTGTCGTTTTCGCGAACCATCTGACCGAGTCATTTCCATAAATCTTGACCGTTCGATTGGAGAGCAATCGACACTGTCTTCATCTTAGTGTTTAAGGGTAGTCTTCTTTGATAAGTGAAGTAAAAATTCTTTTTCACTTCGTTTTCCTTCTCTTTTTACACTTTTTAACTTCGACCACTTCCTCGCCTAATTACCACATCGTCTTTGTGGAAAAATCGGAAGAGAGAAGAGAGGGGGGGGGGGGGGGGGGTTAGAATAGTTTACAGGTTTCGATTTTGGATTTAAAAGTTAGCTTTCAAAATATTTAGATTCGAGTTGTATGTTTAACCAATTCAAAATATGAACAAGCAATATAACGATCTAAACTAAAGCTAAATAACAATGACACGTTTGTTCGGATATTCTTTATACTTGTTATGACCTATCGCTTTACAAACAATCTCGATGTCAACCTATAGACCATTTTGTTGTCACCCTATGAGCTACTTCACGTTTACTTTACTGACTATTTCATTTCATTATAAAACTATTTGATACAGTTCCTACATTACACTATTTTGACGAAAATGAGCATTGCATCGTTGGCCCTCAAATATACATAGCCTAATCACCTACGTATATTTGGTGCATAGACTGATTACCTATGCATTCAGGAAAGACCATGTCATGCTGAGAGTAATCACCTTAAAACCTACACCTCTTCATCAACACAATTTCGGATGAAATATCCGCATCTTTCTCCGAACCCGTACCTTCGTCAAGTGTCGCAACTTGAGCCTTGAGGACAAGGCTCATTTAACGGGGAAGGACTGTAACAATCCGTATTTTTGATCAATGAACGACGACATTTAATTCAATATATTTTTTTTCTTGAACGCGTTTGCTTTTAATTTCAAGTATTTCGTGAAATCGCGTAAACTAAAAATCAACAATCAACGTAAACGGGCATCAAACGATTAAATGTTTACATCAAACAAGTGTTGTTAGGAATATTGTAATAGTTAGTTCCTACTGGTAGAGTATAAGTTCCTACTGGTAGGTATGTAGTTCCTGCTGGTAGAGTATAAGTTCCTACTGGTAGGTATGTAGTTCCTACTGGTAAGGATAAATTCATAGTTAGTGCTGGCAGACCAAATATGTCAAAATATATCATACATATACTTAGAAAACCGGATATGAATGGAAAAACACAAAGAAAATATCATAGGAACACATCTCCTTGTTTTCATGGGATAACCTCCACTTTTAGGAACATAAGACCAAAGACCAAGGACTCCTTAAAACCCTCTAGGTGTTCCTTTGACTAGCTCATGTGTATATAAAGAGACTTAGACTTGTAGAAAACTCATACACTCATTCCTTAACTAGAAAAAAAAACTTCACAATCTCTCTTGTTTCCTTCTCCCTAGCCACGGCTTGAAGCAAACACATACACTCAATCCATATAAATTTTTCTACCACTTATACAAGCATTCACACATCATTCCTATGATAACCTAAGATGTTTTGAAGGGTTGGTTAACCATTTGCAAGGATTAAAGCAAAAGAAAAAGGAAGCTAGGGTTTCATTTGGTTTAAACTTGGGTTTTGAATCTAAACTATTGTTTTGATCTTGTTTGTGTTCATATCATCATCACTTAAGGTTAACACAATATCTCCATACTTGTATTTCATATATATATGCATGCCATATTCATCTTAGGACTTATATATGTACTTGTGGTGTTGAAAAAGTAATGAAAAGCTTACTCCTTAAAACACAGATTCTGATTTCGAATATCATGCTTAAGTTTGAATTTATAAAACATATGTAGACATATTTTTGGCCCTAGCTGTTTCTAAGTCATATACCTATATGTTTTGTGATGTTCTGTGAACTTTTTTGGGAATTTTTAAAGATCATTTGCTATGGCTAGTAAGTCACGCAAAGAAAGTTACTAAATTCGGGCATGATTCTGCACACCAAATTTCTTTTGTAAAAACCACTAGGTTAGGTGCGTTTTGGGCATTTGGTCCAGTTGAAGTATATTTAGAGAACTCTTTGACTTAAAATCTGAGACTTGAACCAACATGTTTTGATAAATAACAAGGGAGATATGACCCGTTTACCGGGAGGCAAACCCGCTGTCCTTGGACAGCAGTGACAGTCGTGTATTGTTTTGGGTATAACGCTTTATTGTTAACAAAGTGTGTCAAATGGATTACATATTTGAAAACTAGACTCATAGTAGATAATCATAGAATCTGAAAAAGTGTTATTTTGTGGGAAAACGAAAGAGTTATAGCCAATTTACGACACAAGTTTTATTAAAAAAAACTGTTATGAGCAGGTCCGAAAATGTTTTTGCATAAACCAACACCTAAAACTTATGGAATGAAATTAAGGCCTTGATACAATGAAAGTATATATTTTTAGCTTCGTTTAGGGAGTTTCCCCATAAAAATTAGCCTTAAAACGAGTTAGATATGCGCAATTTAAGTTTAACTTATATCTAAATAAAACTTGTTTTAAATTTACTTGTAGCTTATGCATTGAAAACTCTTTATTTTGACATATAACTTTTAAACTACAAAGTGCTATAATACTAGGGAGTTTCATAAGATTATGAGGCCTCTTCGGGGTGGCGTATCGACGAGTTGTTGGATTTACGATTTAAAGTGTCCTAACTCCTCATACGTTCACTACATGACCTCTAAATTATGATAGCCCGAACGATAGTACGATGTTGTTTACAAAAGGCATTTAGCCAAACAAAAACTTCAAAGGATACTTTATAACAACACATAAATCTATGTTCAACACCTCACTACAAGTATATATATATGTGTGTGGCATCACATTGTATATATCATATTCATATGTATACACTTGGCATTATTCTTATACGACCTATATTGGATTAGGTTGCATTCCGTCATTTCCATGACGCATTTTCTATTGTGAATACTTGTTGATTTCCATTCACTCGAGGTGAGTTCATAGTCTCGCATTTCAATCTTTTCAATGTTTTATAAACCCGCGAGGGGAATACATGCTCGTTTACAAACTTGTATATTTTACTACAGTACAATTACCTTTCAATACTTTGTGAGTTCATAGCCCCCTTTTTACTACATGATTTGAGATCGTTGAATACCTACCTTTGAAACCGTGAATTTTGAACAACGTGATTGTTTTACTACGGACACAAGTGTTTTCTAAATTGTATGCTATCCAGATTACTGCCTGAATATTATTGCCTAAGTAGTCACTATATTGCCACTTAAGTCCCTACTTATCATGAACCGTTAATTGCTATTGTAGTAAGCGCGAGTGTTGTGGATAGATCTATCGGGACTGACAATCCCCACCTTATCTGTATTGAGAAAATTCGTAGGATGTTTTTGTAACATCTGTATCCGTGTTGGGGCACAAACCTCGAGTACTGGTTTGATTACAGTTTATTACGTTAAGGTTCGGTGTCATGAGCTTAGTGCAATAATACCTGTTATATATTTAGACTTGGTGAATGTGTTTCCCTTGTCTACCTTACTTGTTTTGGACTTCGGAATACGTACTTAGTCCACCATTACTTCGATCTTGTGGTCCACTACTGAACATTACTAGATTTATTAAATCACTACTTGGATTTCGGAAATAACACTTTTAAATGTTGTAACGCTACTTTTCTTCTAAAATATTTCTTAAATTATTTCAATACTGCTTTTTACTTAAACTTCTGAATTCACTAACATTATTGTTGACGTTTTAGCATGTATTTTCAGGTTACTATTTTGCTAGTGGAGCATTGGGAGCATTCGAGTCGCGCGGATATATATTTTTGAAGGCTTAATAACTTGAGTACTATTTGAAAAACGTTTTGACAATGTTTTCTAATACGTTATAAATGAAACCTGTGTAACTCTGACATTTTTACTAAATTGAATGTGACATTTTATAAAACATCTCTTTTGAGGTCGTTTTCTGTGACTTGTGCGTTTGGACTATGAAGTAGCACCCCAATGTTACTATTCCGCTGCGTTACCAGATTTTGGGGGTGTTACATTACACAAAGTAATTTATCTTTCAATGTTTCAGAACCATAAGAGGTAATGAAAGATTAAAAGTGAGTTAAAAAATAATTGATAATTAATTCAATTATAAAACTATCTTATTCTTGTCAACCAATGAGAAGAGATAGGAGTAAGTCTCACTCTTCTTACCAAGAAAAGAGACTATGTTTGTCTTCTATTAGAAAACAAATTTTCGTTTACGGATTATGTTGCAAAACACAATTAATCAGAACATAGAAAGTTTAATTTAGTATTTTCGATAATTAATTTCTTAATTGAATTAACTACCCAATTAATTTAATAATTAAGACTAAGATCAACTTGACCTCCCACTTATTACCAAAGGTCTGACCAGGGAGTAAACAAGTGGGGCAAGAGGTAAGCGTCTAGCGTTAATTGCATTTTAATGCAACTCTTAGATTTATGATACTTGTCAAAACATTAGTAATCAAGTAATAATGTTAAGAGCATGTTTAGTATCATCTTATGCCTCGGGTCCAAGGTCTGACCAAGCCTACTCGAATTAAGTCACCAAAACGAGAACGTTGTAAAACATTCAATGGTTTACCAGTAGGCGAAAATTCACCAAGGTTGTAGGGGTCAGGGTTGACTAAAGAGACCTTAAACCAAGTGCACATGTTCTACGGTTGGATGGCATAGACTTAAAATTTTTCTAGGGGTATGCACATAAATGTGTCAAATGCGTGTACAAAGAGGCATGCAAAACAACTTTGTATCACTGATTAATGTACCTTTTCAATATTGGACACTGTAGTGACATGCCATGGTTCACGGTAACTCCAATTGAACGCACAAAGAAGCGGAGAATCAGGTCAACGTGAAGCGTATTAAAAACCTGAGTTCTTAGGCAAATCCTCCTTAGAACTTCTCTTATAGTTTTTTTTGTTTAGTGGATGAGCCTACTTCCCATTAGTCCATAATCGTCCCAAAGTTTTTAAATCTTGAAAATCAGATTATATTTTTATAGTCTTATTAATTTTCTCAAAAAATCTTAATTTTGCACGAAACTATTAATTGGTCACAACTTGTTTACAGTATGAACATGTATTTGAACATGAATTAATTGATTGTTTTAACATTCTCATCTTTTCTTTACGGTTTTAGTCCGTTATTTATTGCCTACATATAGCGCGAATACTCTATAATCAAGTAAAAATTATGCCACATAAATAAAAACTAAATGTATGATATTAAATTAACAAGTAAACATGTAAAATTCGAGTTCTCAAGCGAGTCTTCCCCAATTGGAGAACTATAAGACCCTCACTAGGTTTTCATCATGTGCCTAGATCGCCCCATTCATTCACAAAAGTGATGAGTGAGTCTTATGGCGAAAAGGAAACTAAATCAGACTCCTAACATATATATAAAGATCTAGTTTCCAAAAAATAAAATATTTTAGTTACCATAAATAAATTCAAGATCTTTATATATATAGTGTGATATATTATAAAAAGAAATAGATCTACTAAATTAACAGTTTAATTTTATTCCTTTTTACAATATTAGCAATCAGTTGTTTTCAAGATCTAGATCTACATATTTTATTTAATTATGGCAAGGATTTGCATAATCTTTGCCATATTTACAAGAAAACATTAAATAAAATATTAAGCGCATTAGATCAAGTTATATGAATCTAGGCGTTGTAATGCAAGTCGATGAATTTATTAAAAGTGTAACCTTAATGCCAAAACGAGTTGGCTCGTGATGCCACTGTTAGATTTAACATTTTGGTAACCAGTTTTAGGTACGAGTACGCAAGTGGATTGGAGATCTAGTTAAGGCACATAGAATTAACACTTAATAAAGTAAATAATTATAACAAAGTAAATATTTACTTACCTCTTGATCTTTGAATTGTTGAACGAGTGAGTAAAGTACGTTTTAATTATGCCTCTTCCGGTGCTCACATAAACAAGTCAACCAAGTAGGTGGATGCTAGTCTACCTTCACGATCCAACGACCACAAACAAACTTTTTAGGGTTTGATGTTTTGATTTAAAACACAATTCGCAACACTAAAAACAATGATGTGTATTCATGTATGTGTAATAATAGCACATACATGGTTTAGACATGCATATGTATTAATATCAGTATTCAATGAACACTATAGCCATGCATGCTTATAAATATCATCCGTAGGTTTATGAGTGGAGGTATTAAAAGTCGAATGACTTTTAGGGAATTTATTAATATATCTCCGAATGGCCGACCTAATGTGGACCAAAGAAAACGATTTTGGTGTCTTGTCGTTTTAGATATGTCGTATGGACTTTTTGTTTGTGATTTGGATCATAATATCACATAATGATTGGGGGGGTGGGAGAGGCGGTATTTATTTAGCATCAAACCCTAGTTAAGATAAACTAGGATACCCTCATAATCCTTATCACAATACAACTCTCATCCCTTAACTTCAAAATTGATTCCAAAACCCCCTTCTAGAAGCTATATGGGTTAGTCAACAAGTGACACCCACAAGGTTCGGGTTTTGTCAATTTTAGTCCTTATCACAATACATAGTTTACGATAAACAATACAACTCTTATAATCATTATCACAATACAACTCTCATCCCGAGAATAAATAGAACAACCGATAACCGAACCCATGAATACCCCCTACTAATTTTAGTGTTCGACAAACACTTGAATCCACCATTACATTTTTTCAGAGAGAAACTAGGGGTGTGTTTAGTTGGGGGAAAATATCCCATTTTTCCAAGAAATTTTTCATTTGAGAATGAAAAAACTAAAAACTTGTTTAGTTGCACTTTTTCAATATTTTTCAAAAAACTAAAAATTCTCATTTTCTAAATTTATATGGAAAAATAGAAAACCACAATTTACTATTTTCCATTTCTCTTTTTCCCTAACAAAATAAACATAAATATGACTCAAACCAAATAAAACGTGAGTACTAATATTGTCACCCTATCTAGAGGTGGCAAATGGGTCGGATTTGGTCGGGTTAGGTCATGGGTCATGGGTCAAATGTGTTATGGGCCAAACAGGTCATGTTTAAAAAATGGGTCTAACGGGTCATGGGTCAAATGGTTTGGGTTAGGTTGACCAACTAAATTATGGTGTTTTCATACATTTTTGAACGTTTTATACGTTTCGTCAGTCTTTTTACGTTTTCGTCGGTTTTTTTTACGTTTTCGTTCGATTTCTTACGCTTTCGTCTTTTTTTTACGTTTTCATCCGTTTTAACGAACAAGTTTATGAATTTCGCGAGTTTACGACAAATAAATACTTTTATAAAAACTATTTTTATAAAAGTTACTAATTCATGACAGAAAGATTATATTTTGTAAACCCCTAAAAATATAAACCTTTCAAATACGTAAACTTCCTCGAAAGAAAACGTAAAAACGGAGCTATAACGATAAAATTACATTTACGAGGGTTTACGACAACAAAAACGATTTTTAATAAAAGTCATATCTGGTGTGAACAGTAAAAGTTACTGTTACACCAGAGGGTCAAAATTGGAAAAAGACAAATTATGATGAACTCTCTAATACGAAAAGATGGACATAAGAAACGCGAGAATCGGGTTTAAAACGCGAAAGTTACGCCAGTTTTACTAAAACGGTAATTATAAACGTTTTAACTTATTAAACACAATTTTACCAAAACCATTAGTTGGTGATTAAGCTATATAGAATTATTTGTGGTTATCAAAGTACTATATTACTAGGGAGTTTCATAATGAGGCCTCTTCGGATGGCGTATCGACGAGTTGTTGGATTTACGATTTAAAGTGTCCTAACTCCTCGAACGTCATGTCATGACCTCTTAAATTATGATAGCCCGAACGATAGTATGATGTAACAACTATAAGATTATATTCAAGTACTCGGTACTTATACGACCTATGATAATTTAGGTTGCCTTCGGATTCCTTCGTGACGCATTTTTCTATTGTGAATACTTGTTGATTTCCATTCACTCAAGGTGAGTTTCATAGCCCCTATTTTACTTGTTTTAAACTGTTTTGGGGGAGAATACATGCTCGTTTACAAACTTGTATATTTTACTACAGTACAATTACCTTTCAATACTTTGTGAGTTCATAGTCTCGCATTTCAATCTTTTTAATGTTTTATAAACCCGCGAGGGGAATACATGCTCGTTTTACTAAGTGAACTTATTGATTTCTACTACATAAGCGTTACATGACTAAAAAAAAATTTTTATAAAGCTCGATTGTTGCTACTGATTTGAGATCGTGAATACCTACATTTTAAACCGTAAGTTTAGACATGGTTTGTTTTACTACGGCACAATGTTTTTTTTTCACTGTATGCTATTTCCTGATTACATTATTGCCTAAGGTACCTTCTCTTGCCACAAAAGACCCCTGTATATCAGAACGAGTCAGTTCAAGGTGTCGTGAGAGCGAGTGTTGTGGATAGATCTATCGGGACTGACAATCCCCACCTTTCCTTGGGTCACTAGTACTGATCAGTGCATTTAACCATTTGAGATATTACTTTCTAGATGTTTGGCAGAACGATCCTACTTTTATGGGGTATTCCAATCTCTTGATTGAAGTACGTTAAGGTTTCGGTGTCATGAGCTTAGTGCAATAATATATACTTAGACTTGATAAATGTGTTTCTCTTGTCTACATTACTTGTTTTGGACTTCGGAATATGTACTTAGTCACTACCTTACTTCGATCTTTTGGTCCACTTTTTTAAAAATACTTCATGATTTACTGAATCACAACTTGGATTACGATGGATTTCGGAAATAACCTTTAAAAGTGTTGTAACACTACATTTTTCTTCTGAAATATTTCTTAAATTATTTCAATACAGTTTTTTTTCTTAACACCTATGAATTCACCAACATTATTAGTAGACGTTTTAGCATGTATTTTCAGGTTACATTTTGCTAGTGAGCATTGGAGCATTCAGTCCGCGCGGATATATATTTTTTAGAAGGCATAATACTTGAGTACTATTTAACAAAGTTTTGACAATGTTTTCTAAAACATTATAAATAAACTCTGTTTTGCAATTTTCTTTTTTACTCTTATCTTTTATTAAATAGAATATGCCTTTATTTAAAACGTCCAATTTAAGGTCGTTTCGTGACTTGTGTTTTGTGCCTGAAGTAGCACCTCCAACCTTAACTTACCCGCTGCGAACCCGATTTTGGGGGTGTTTACACGTCGCAACCACCACGCTATGACTGGTGCTTCAAAAAAGGTATTAATTGAACATATCGAGCTAACAAGTTCCATGATTGATATAAGCGCGTCTGATAACATGTTTAAGGGCAAAAAAAGGGTCTCGTTTTCCGATATATGTGGTGTTCGATGATTTCACATCAACGTGGGTATGGGATGTAAGTACTCAACTTACTTGGCAGTACTAAGATGTATCGCGACCTAATTCTTCTTACCAGTGACCCGAAGTTGAGAGTGGACTATCCTCCTACGTCGATAGGTGTTTATCTGGTTTAAGGGGGGTTGCATTACCTATTGGATAAAGTTGTACTAATTGGGACCGCTCCAGGACCCAACAGCAGCGACCATAACATCAATAACTATAACAAATGGTGATGGGATGCCGAGAATGAGGACATTCCGATAAACAATATTCCCAGAATAAAGTTTAACAAATGGGAGGAGCTCGCGGAAGAGCTTATGCGATAGACGGCGGAATATGGTACTCAGTCGTTAGTTCGATGTTGAATCGACTCCATTTAGTGCAAGTGTTTAACAAGTCTGATTAGTTCTACGAACAGATTCATGATCTAAGATTTTGTAACGTCAAAAGTAATAACTTAGGAATGGGATTCGGTAGTTCCAAATGAGGCCTTAAGATCCTGCTGAGCGGTAAGGCACGATTGTGTTTCTAGACCTTTTTAACGTATTCCGGTGATTATCGGGTTCGAGTTCATACTCGTTTCATATCGGATACCATTAAGCCCACTCATTCATAATTCATTATTTGCATAAAGAAGCGTCCCAATTTATGTAAATAATGAATTGATAAACTTATGGTTCGGCGATTTACAATTTATTTATTTAAATGAAGAGGCGTCCCAATCCTTTCAAATAAATAGATTATAAATCTACCTACTTAATAATTCCCGATGCAATACGCGTACTCGCATAACCTTTAAGGTGATGGATGACATGACAGTGCATGTGCTCTAATGAGTATGGGACGAGTGTTCAAAACTCGCCTTTGGAGACTGGGAGTAAAAACTATCAGGGAAATCACATAGTGTTCAAGATCGTTATTGAGTACTCGGTTAGAGTAAATAAGGTAAAAGTCTTTATGAACGAGTCAACATAGCAATTATCATATAAATCCTCCTATTACAAGTCTCGCCCATACAAGACTTGTAATACTTAGATTTATACATAATCCCATGTAAACAGAACTGTGACGGGCTTTGTTAACATAGCAATTATCATATCAATCCTCATATTACAAGTCCCGCCCATACAAGACTTGTAATACTTAGATTCATACATAATTCCATGTAAACAAAATTATGACGGCCTCCGTGTAATACGATATTGTATAAAGTTATGAAGAAAAATAATATTCTTAGAGACCATTGTTTAACTTACAATGTCTGAGAACGAAATGAGACCATTGTGCAACTCACAATGTCTAAGAAGTAAAATGAGACCATTGTGTAACTTACAATGTCTGAGGTATAAATGAGACCATTGTGCAACTCACAATGTCTTAAGAAATGTTCTAGTATTTATATAATTAACTCTTATATAAATAAACGTACGATATACGCAAAAGGGATGCAAGCATATATATATTATATATATGTATGTCAGGTAAGCACTTAAGGTAACAAGTAATGTAAGCAAGTAGTGTGTATGCACTTTGAAAATGTTTGTTGTGATGCAATATTTGCGAAAACGGCTATAGTCTAGGGTAAAATATGCAACCTAGTTCTCTATAGCCAGTGCTCTGATACCAATCTGTAACACCCCCAAAAACGTGTCGCAGCGGAAATGTGTCCGGGGGCGTTACTTCATAATACAACAACACAAGATACAAGAGAACGACCTCTAAATGTGTCGTTTGAAAAGTAATCTCGTTGATTTCCTTAAAATTGATATAACATTTGTCCCATAATTGCATCACAATGAAAAGCTTGAAAGCAACCCAACGAGATTTGATCATTTGTATGTAAGTAGAAATCCATAAATGAAATCTTGTCAAATTTAGACTCTAGTGCACATCAAGTAGGCCAAGCATCTAATTCACCTGAGAAAAACATGCTTAAAAAGTGTCAACATTAAAGTTGGTGAGTTCATAGGTTTCTGTAAGTATAAATGTTGAACCAAGGTTCTGTAAAGTGTGTATGACCATTTAAATCCTTAAATGTCCTTCCAAAATGTATGTATGATTTTTAGAAATCAAATAGTTGTAAAGTATGCATGACCATTTCAATCCCCAAATAGTCACAAAAATGTACGTATGAACGTTGAACCGCAATTGTTCAAAGCATGTATGATATTTATATATATCACCAAAATGTTTCAAGTATGTATTGCCACTTTCTTCAAGGCACAGTAAATATCCATGTGAGTATAAAACAATGATTACAATTACTCTAAGTTCATGAAACTGCGACATAGACTTGTATGTATGCCACTTTATTCAAGGTACAACAAGAGTGTACCCATCGCAGGTGTTCCCTCCAAAACACCCGGGCATTAATGAAAATAATATGTACCCATCATAGGTGTCCCCTCTAAGAACACCCGGGCATTTCTGAAAATATTCATGTGTATGTAATTGTTAGCCCTGAAGACTCAACCAATCGTATTCCGACATGTTATAACGTTCGTTTGCCCAGTGATAGCTAATCACCCGAACTGGGATTGTCAATCCCGAATAGATCTATTTCATAACATTCGCGCTCACCCTCCAAGTGATTTATAGTTCATGCAACCTAAGCTAACTCGTAATCATTTCCAAAGTAAAGTATGTATTCGCGACCAAAAATGAATTCAATTAATGTATCCTATAGAGAGCTATGAAAATAAGTATGCAAACCAATTTGTAAACGATTATGTAACAAGCATAAGTCAATCATGTGAATGAATTTGCAAACAAGCATGTTCTCAGCCCAAAAATATATGTAAAACCAGTAAAAACATAGGGCTATAAACTCACATTGATGTTGTAAAACGATTGGCAAAACAGCACAATTAAGCACAGCACAAACGGAAAAACCGGAATGGCTCGATCCAGAAGTTGCAGTTTATCTTAACGGCTAAGACTCACTAGCCTAGGATAATGAATTTGGGTTTCTCGATAGATAGTCACCTCAACGCGACACGTTGATAAAAGATTTAGATTTCAAGTTGTAGTAGTTTGGTGGTTGGTTAAATGAAGTAAATCGAAATGTAAACGAAAAGTATGTAATATATATTCTGTATATTTTACATATGAAAAATGAACAAGTATATAATTCGTCCTGTGAATTATATAACAAAGACGAATAATCATATAAATGTTACAAAAAAAAGACGAATAATCATATAAATAATCGAGGTATATAATACTTTGTAAGTATTATATAAGAAACGTGAGAAAATAATTAAAACAACACATTTCGACACGTGTTCGAAAAGTCACTAATTTACTTAATAATAATCCTCGTATAAAAGTAAACACACGCTTTAAAGTTACGAATCATATAACGACGTTTTCAAAGCTTTTATTAAAGTTATACTTTTATCTTCTAGTCGGAAATATTATAAATTTTTATTTTATAATTTAGTACTTTGTTTCCTTGACGGATTTCTATAATAATAGAATTATAGTGAACATTACTAGGTATAGTAATTTATAGAAGTTTTGGCATAACTTATTTGTTTATAAGACTTTTCCCATTTTTACAAAATCCAATGTTTTTCCATTTTCAATCAAACCGTGTTGCAATATCCTCGTGTTTTAGATATATATATATATATATATATTCTTATATATTTATATCTAAACTAAACAAAATAATAATTATTACATTTATTTAACCATTTAAACCACCATTCAGTTTTATGTTTATTAAATCTTACGATGTATTTATTAGTTGATTTATTATATAAACCAAACGCCCCTTATCTTGCTTCTAACCAACCAAACACACCCCTATCAGTGTTTCTGCTATACCAAACGCACCCTAATCATGGCTGATAAACCCTAAACGCACCCCTTTGGTGCCTACATCAAACCAAACACACCCTATGGCTGTTTACAGCCAACCAAACGCATCCTTGTCTATGTACAACAACCAAACGCACCCTTATTCGTTGAACTTAGTTCCAAACGCACTCTTATGGTGTGATACGTACAACCAAACGCACCTTGTTGCGTGTTTATGAATAAATCAAACGCACCCTTGCTGGTGCCTAATAAACCAACACACCCTTTTGATTTACACAGCCAAACGCACCCTCTTTCGTTTATAACAAAACCAAATGCATCCTTTCGTTTCTATATAAAAACCAAACGTACCCTATTCGGTGACAACAAACCAACGCACCCTAGTCGGTCATAAACACGAACCAAGCGCACTCGTGTGCTGGTGAACAGTAAACCGACGCACCCTTGTTGGTGAATATCAGTCAAACGCACCCTCTTGTGTGTCGAGCAACACCAAACATACCCCTATTTTGTGTCACAACCAACCGAACGCGCCCTAGTCTTGTATAAACAAAACTAAATGCTCCTGTTGCTAAACCCGCAACCAAACGCACCCTAACTTGGTTCTAAGACAAACCCAATGCACCCTTTTTGGTTCTGAGGAAAACCAACGCACCCTATGTGGTGCTACGGTGAGGGTGGCAGGGCTGCGGTGGAGATGGTGCGGCTGAGGTGGTGGTGGTGGCGGCGTGGAGGTGACGGTGGTGAGGTGGTGTTGATCGTGGTGGTGATGTTATGATGATGATGATGACGTGATGATGGTGGTGGTGTTATGGTGGCGTCGGTGGTGATGACGAGGTGATGGGGTGGCGCGTGGCGGCGAGTGGGGTAGTGGGTCGGGTAGATCGGAGGTAGATCTACGTTTTTATAAATTTTGGGTGGCGGCCGGCGGTGGCCGGAAATTGGCCGGAAAAGATGGCGGCGGCGGTGGGAGCTCGCCGGAAAAGATGAGAGGGAGAGAGTGTTTATGTGTGTGTTATATCTCACAAAATGAAAAAAATAATAACTTATATATATATATATATATATATATATATATATATATATATATATATATATATAAGTTTAAAAACAAAGTGTAAGGTGTGTAATAGTCTAGGGTGTTTCATGTAAACATTACTAGAGGGACCAAAGATGTATTTTTTGTTAATTTATGGTTCGTGACTCGTTTGGACCACTTAACGGACGATTCAAAACACGAAACTTGCGTCATTGCGTTCCAAATAATTTTTCTCATAAAAACGAGTATTCACTCGACTAATTTTCATAAACATTTTATAAAATTTATTTAAAACGTTTATTATTTATTTGTATATTACTGATAAACTTTATCCGTAAAATGATCTTTTACTCGAATATTTGCGAACAAACGTTACTGAATATAATGATAACTAATTTATTAAATATTTTTATTTAATAAAAAATGTTAATTAAATATTATTTAATTATTTACCTGTTGGTACGCGTTGTTCTTGATTTTAAAATCTTGCGAGGGTATTTAGGTTATTTTCTGCTTGTTTTCGGGTCTTGGGCAAAACTAAAAAGTTGTCCGGAATGTCGTTTTACATCAAATTGCTTTAGAGTCCGACTCGTGAAAACGTGATTTAGTGGTTCGTTTTTGATAAGTCAGCTTAAGAATAACATATATATTTTTCGTTTTCAAGTCAAATAAGTTAAAAATAACTTGCACATGAGAGATGTAATAATAAATATGATTTATTATTTAAAATACGTTCTGAAAATTTTACCGGTCACGCGGTAATCGCTTTTATGTGACAATAAAATACCAAAAGTCAAAAAGTCAAGTCAGACTCAAAAAGTCAAAGGGTAAAATAGTCATTTAAAATTTCAAAAATTACCGGATGTTACACAAGCACTCCTTCTCTTACTCGTTTTGTTAATTCATTGACAAATAAGTTTCCTCGAGTCTTTTCTAACCCACCCAACATTGACCCAAACATGAAACCATTCTACACTCGCCAAACTGAAATCCTCAACCGACAACTTCAATTGCGAGATGAGCAACTGGTGGAATAAGGTCAATCGGAAAGGGAATCAAGAACCTATGGAGGAAGAAGAAGAAGCGAGCAATTTGGATAATTACTATAAAACAATTTAATTTTGCTAGCTACTAAATTATGATTGATGGTACTTAATTTTTACTATCTATGCTTTGGTACGTAAACTTATGGTATTTAGTAGATCTTTTAGATTTTAGATTAGGAAACGTAACTTGCCTTGGATGATCATTCCATTTTCTCATCCTAGCCTTATGTGCATGCACTATTGACACTATATGCGTTTTATCATATTTATTATGCATGCTTAATTATCTCTTAGTCTCATGCCTATAATTGCTTGCTAAATAGAATGTAGAATAGATAGATTTTGGATTTGAAAGATTTGGAAGTATTAGGTGTTTCTTGGGGTCATAGGATTGAATGCAAAAACAAAAACATAAGGAAACTTTTATGTACAGGGTTTGAAAATCAAGAAAAACTGGAAACAAATTTGTTCCTCCAGAGAACGGCCCCCATAAATAACAGGCGACCCCCTTATATATCTGGGACCGACACCTATTTATGGGACCGCCACCAAGAGTCACAAGATTTTTCACTGTGTCTCTCCTGATTTTCTATGTAGTTGACTATCCTCTATTTTAGACCCAGCTAGTATTTATGCATTTTGCTAAACCACTTTTGGATTCTCCTTCTATAATTCTCATGCTTTCCCTCTTTAATCCCATTCATCCTAGTTAAATAATCCTCTTCACCGTGTTCTTCTTCATCTTCACCTAATTTTTCTTCACCTCTTCCATACATCCATGGCTTCTACTTAAGCCTCCTCCTCTAACCCTTCTAAGAAATTCAAACTTACCATTATTCCACCAAGACAACTCTTTGTGGACCTTACTAGTGAAGAAGATAACACTAACACACCTTCTCCCATAACAAAATCCTCCTATCCATCTCCACCAAATGTACCATCAAAAACTCCATTAACCAAAGATACATCATCTACCTTTAGTACTACCTCTTCCTTATTTGAGTCAAAACCTTAATCTTCACCTCCTTCTTCTAATGACACGCTCTCTCCTCAACCATCTAATCCTTTTCTTGATGATATCATGGATGTTCCTCCAAGACCTTCAAACCCAATTCCAATGTTCGGATTTCATTTTATGTGATGACATTACAGAATTACTATAGTTTAACATACCACCATACGTAGGGACTAGAATAGGCATTTTAGTAAAATTATGTATAGATAGTGGTATAAATACCCCTCCATTGCTTCTATGGATGGGTGAGACTTTTGTAATACTTCATTTTTCATTTTATTTTACACACACTAGTTTCTCCCTCTACTCTCTCTCTCTCTTTAAACATGGCATTCTTATGGTTTGAGTCACCAAGACCACCGGATCTACGATTATTTTATACTTAACAAGTGGTATCAAGAGCCATGGCTACATTCTTGGGTCGGTTTGATTATTATGGTCCGTTGGTCTTCAAATCTGTCACTACTGTATTCGTGGTTGTCGCTCGTGTTTCAACAGCTTATTACAGCCTTTTCTTCGCTACTTTCGTGGCTTATTTTTCTGGGAAACTACATGAATTGTTCTTGTTCATATGAATTTGCTGATATATCAACTTCTTTTAAGCTTGTTTTGTTAGGTTTATTGGTCCATTCATTTTTATAAAACCCACCAAATACCAGATCTGGTTTGGTTTGTTTTAACAGCTTATTTTCGAGCTATTTAAAAGCTAATTTGGGCCTTCAGCAGATTCTGTAGGTTGTTGGGGTTTTTTTACAGCTTATTGTTTTCTTAATTCTGTAGCTTAACTCTTAGTTAATAAGCTTATCTTAAAGCTTATAAAATCTTCTTGTTAGTTTTTGTTCGTAGCTTATGTGTTATTCAATTTAGCTTAAAGTGGCGGTTTGAGTTTATTGGTAATACCTTTTGTTTTTTAGTCGAATCTGAACAAAAGAAGACAATAAAATGTACAGGCAGCTGTTTGGTAGTGGTCCCCAGATCTGACAGCGATTTAACCGTGGCGGTTTGACCGTAGTGGTTTGAATACAGGTGTAGCGGTTTATCACTTTTCATGGTCTTACTAGACGAAACGCTGCCCAAATAAAACTCCGTAGCGGTTTGGTTGGTGGTGGTCGTTTGGTAAGTGGCGATTTGATGGTGGCGGTGTGATGGTGGCGGTTTGGTGAACAGGTCTGGTGGCGGTTTGGCAAACTTTATGCCAGCGGTTTGAATCCCACAACCTAAAATGAGTCAACTTGGTTCTTACCGAGTTGACCGAGTCGACTCAACTGAGTCAGCCACCAAGTCAAGGTCAACAGAAAAGGACAAGAATAAGAAGGACAGACTCAGTTTATTCAAACAACAATCACTTAAACCTCTACAACAACAATAACATCCACCCAACGCCGACAATAAGCTTTGTCAAAACCCATATCAACAAAAGAAAAGAACAGTTTTAGAAATATCACTCTATCAAAACCTATATCAACAACTACAACAACCAACATCAACAATAACCACAACAACCAATATCAAACAGCAAATCCACTAATCCTATCCCATCCTCTTCATCTAAATTACTCCCATCCTCCATCAAACATAAACATCCTCTCACAAAACTCGAATACTAAACAAAAAGATCTTAGTTTTTCATTCTTTCGTGTTGTGTAATAACTGTCATGATCTAACAAGACCAAACACATGAATGAGAATCATCATTGATCTTTAAGAAGAAAAGCCCTTCTCTTTTATATTCGAAAATAAAAGAAAGAATATTAACAAGATTGTTATATTCCTTCTTTGATTCGATTGAATCACAAATAAAATAAAACCACACCTACCCGAGACCCTACAAAGGATCCTGAAGCCAAATGCCTTGGTTCATCTTTTGAGGATTCATGCAATTTGAAAACGTTGTTATCATGTCGGGTTTGCTTGTGATTTTGTTTGTAGCAGCAGAAAATCGAACATTCGTTTGGTTTGGTGATTTAATTTATAAGAGAACAAGATAAAGAGTGTGATTTATTGCTCGATTGGTAAATTATACAAGGAAGTGTTTGTGTATTTTCTGTATTTTTAAAGATATATGCACGTTGATGTGAAGAACAGATCTGGTGGAGGAAGGATAAGTTAGATCTAAGTTTTGGGAGAGATAAGGTGGAGAGGCGGGTTGTATGTGATTAGGGTTAGTGAGAAATTATTAGAGTAGTTATGCTTTATAGATCCTAAATATTAGGGTTTAGGTATAACTTGTGATGGATTTAGGTTATAGTTAAATCATGGACCGGATACCCTACATATTTAGGCCAACCGAGTTATGGTATTCACAATGGGCTAATTTTGTTGTTTATAAGTGGGACGAGTAGTATCATCACTGTTGGATCAGTGTTATAAGTTGGTTTTGAATGGGCCAAGTATTCACAAAATCTTTGGGCCGGTACTTAATGAACTCAGGTGGGCCGTTTGTTGATTATATTGGGTATGAAGTGTATAGGAGTGGGCCTCATAAAATTTAACCGAAAGTTAGTAGGCCAGAATTAATTAATCTAAAATTTTGATGTATTTTGGTTAAAAAAAAATTTGATATTAAAGTTATAATTGAGATTTAATATATGATAAAGTGACTAGGCTAATTTTTGAGTGACGAGGCCGGGAGCGATTTTTATGAAGAATCATGAAACTTAAATTTTAATGGCTAGATTATTATTAATTTTCTAAGTGACTACGGAGTCGATCGGGTATCACTTATTTGAGATTGAAGTTGGATTTCTCGAAGGCGTGTTCTTATTTTATCTTGAAGTCGGGGTGGTTGGATGCATGACTTTCAATGATAACTTACTCGTGCTTAAGATTTAAGTTGAAGACTTGGTTTATCTAGTTTCCAGAAGTCGGGGTGGATGGTTAAAGACCTGGATAACTATCACTTAAAAGAGTTACGTTGTAGTACTCAGTGTTACACGCAAAAGACGATGCGGATAGTTTCAAGAGGTGTTGTACTTCTTATGCTTCTTAGTTGAGAGTATAGAGTACTTAGAGATTTGCTTGGAGCACAAATTCTCTACACCGTTCTTCCAAAATTAGTGCAAGCTTAAGTCACAAGAACGGGGAATTCTACTTCAATTTCAAGTTTGGTATATCGTGTTTACTCCATCAATGGTCACTTCAAATAGCCTACAAATGGGTTGGTAAAGATAGTCAGAGAGAGTTTATGAGTAGAGATTTGATCAGCAATTGATTCTCACGGGATAGATGTGAGCTAATTTATTCTTCTCACAAGATTTCAAGAATATATGCGTACAATGTTTTGATGATTCTGAGGTATCAAAACCAGCAGGGGGGAGGAGACATACATCTGAACGCACAACGAGTACACGTGATGTACTTCATACCTTTTTCTTATTTAAGGTCATTCTGGGAAGACAAATGTCAAACTCGCAGAGAAAATTAGTGTTTTAACTCCTGGCTTTTGGTGTATTATTCCAACTACATGGGGGAAGAGATGTAAGAAACAGTTGCTGATGATAAAAGAGGTATACAATGGTATGCTGATTCCTCTAGATAGTCAGTATCCTGCAGGAAGAAATGAGTTTATCCGGGACTTAGTTGACTTTGGTGTTATCATTTCGACTACTTGGAGGGTTCAATTGTCTACATCCGGGACTTAGCTAACCTTGGGTGTTACAAGAAATATCATCATTATCTTGAAGGAGGGAATGCGCACTTCCCCGGTACCATATATTGACTTTGATGCTAAACGATTCGACTACATAAGGGATCTAGTGAGTACTTCCAGGTTTTTGGGCTTCATACAATGAGACTGTATTGCATCTCTTCACTTTCATCTACATAGGGGAAGAGATACCTTAATATTGTTGGTATGCATTACTTGAGCTTCCAATGGGAAGAAATGTGAGAAGAATTATTCAAGCGTGAGAAGATACGTTGCAGATCTATTTGATGATCCCCAGAACGGATAATCACTATGCTTATTATTAAAGAAGCAGTAACATTTGATGTGGGTATCATACTAATTCCGTTGTGCACTTAATTCTTCTAATCTTGAAAGAAAGCTTTGAAATTGCTCAAGAGATGATTGCTTGTTTGGGGGGAAGCTATTAAAACTTTAAAATGAATAATATGTGGCATGAATTAAAGGAAAGCTAATTCAGAAGCTTCTCCTTAACCAGAAGTGTATGGGTTACTTAGTTTGTGCCTATTACAGTATGTCTTCTACAAGGTACTATAAAGATGATTCATGGTGGAGTGCAGACTTGAAGTCAAATGAAAAGCAGATTCTAGAAAACTTTAACATGACCAGAAGTGCAGGAAAATGAAGTTTTCAAGACATGCATCTAATTCAGAAACTTCGAGATGACAAGAAGTATATGAAGAAAGTTGAGCCTTCAAGCAGATCAAAGGCCATTGAAGACATCATCAGCATTGGAAGCTTCATGGAAGCTCTTGTTCTTAATCATTAAGTACTTGTTAGGAAAATATTATAAGTAATTCCGTATATCATCCCATGGGGGAAGATTGTTAGGATTTCATTTTATGTGACGACATTACGGAATTACCATAGTTTAACATACCACCATACGTAGGGACTAGAATAGGCATTTTAGTAAACTTATGTATAGATGGTGGTATAAATACCTCTCCATTGCTTCCATGGAGGGGTGACATTTTTGTAATACTTCACTTTTCATTCTTTTTTACACACACTAGTTTATCCCTTTACTCTCTCTATCTCTCTCTCTAAACATGGCATTCTTATGGTTTGAGTTACCAAGACCACCGGATATACGATTCTTTTATACTTAACATCCACTCCAAAGTCATCCCTCTTTAGACATCACTCTATCCTTGTCACCAATCACTCCTCTTGATCACATTCTTGATACCCCTTCACCATAACCACCACCTCAACCACCTCTTATGGGTCATCCCATTTACTTCAACACATTTGACTATCATGGGGTAAATTGTCTTTGTTGTTTTCATAACCGAAATCTCATTTTCTCTCTTAGGGATGAGATGAATTCAATGTTTGCTCACATTGAATATCTTCTTATCTCCGCCATTGCCTCACCTTCTCCACCACACCCTTAAAAATCCTTCATGACACCACATAATGTTTCACCCTACCTTTTGCTTAAAGTCATTTCCTATGAATCAAGAATCACCCAGGACTTATGAAGTATTTAGTTTATTGGTGTAATTTGTTTAACTTTGGTTCTCATGCATGAATCTACTTTATTATGAATGAGTTACTTTCGTTATTTCTAGTATTGTAAGCAATGTATGATTTATTGTATGAGTTGCTTTTTATGAATGAATTACTTTATGGGTAAATTATATGAATCATGTTGGCTATTTCTTCTCCACATAGCCAAACACATATATTTGTCGTAATCTTGCTACTAGTTAAAAATGTTTTCTTTCACTTGTATTTCTAACTTGGTTTTGTAGCAAAACATTATAAGCTCGATCCCTTGGTGCCCCAAACGAGGGGGAGCATACATCAAGAGGGAGTCTTGGCATCGTCAATTTCTTTCTCTCTATAATTCGACGATAAACCTTTTTGGATTCGACAAAAAGGGGGAGATATGTTAATAACTTGAAAATTTTATTTTTATACAAAATGAGTTTATATTTTGTCATCATCAAAAAGAGGGAGATTGTTAATACAAATAATGTCTAAAAATGTTATTTATACTTTTCGATCTCTTTACGTTTTGAAGATGACAACATGTAAAAACGTTTTCGATAAAAATAAACGTTTATATGTTATTAATCGTAAAATTTCATTTCTACGCAAATCACTTAAGGTATGTACAAACAAATCATTAAACATGATTAGTGATCAAGAAAATATTTTTTTCTTAACCTTTACATTTCTACAAAAGTATTTTTACAAAAATAAAAATATACAAAATATTTTTATACATAAAAGAAATATTTTATTTAAATATAAAAATTCAAATCTGGTTTTCCTCCCAAAATGGAAGCTTTTACACCAGATTTAACCTTCCACACTAAAAGACAAAAATAGGAGCGTCAGTCTAGTGGCGCCCCCCTGATAGGCTAGGCGGCCCCCAGATATATATGGCACCGCCGGGACCGCTACCAGGAGACGTTGGGATTTCCTGCCTATAAATACTGCACTATTCTCAGCAGAAAAACACACCTCTTTGCACGAATTTTTAGTTCTCTTTCTCTCTCTAAAAATCTTCTTTCTCTCACTAAATATCTTAACCACTAACATTGTCTAATCTTGTTTAAGAGATCCAATCTCATCTTCCTCATTCTTTATCCTTCTATCAAGTGCAAGAGAAGAATATTCGTATTCGCCAAGAAACGAAGTGTTATAGATTAGTGATTTCTCCTCTCTTCTTCTAAGATCAAAATCTCTATTTTGATTATCTTGTGTAATTGTATAAATCAGATAGTGTATACATCCGATAGTGTAGATATTGTGATTGGGTAGTGTTTGTGAAGTGGTAGATTGGTTCTAGCTAAGATTAGGACTCGACATTTAGCATAGTGTCGGAAAATAACATACGGGACGTGTAAATGGTTTTCTTCGCCTAAAGGGAGCTTGTTGACATATTGAAATCTCGAGTCGGATACTTGGAGAGTGGAGTAGGGCGAAGAGGAGCTTCGTAGCCGAACCACTATAAATCTTGGTGTCTTGGTTTGATCATTCTTTACCTTTATATCTTTATATTGTTTATGTTTTTCATTTATTGTTTGTATAGTTATTACAAGTAGATAATTATCTTGATTGGTTCATATTGTTGATTGATTGAACATATACTCGAATCTAACAATTTTAGAAGTAAAATTTTAAAACGTAAATTAACCAGTAAACTATTTAACCTCCCCTTCTAGTTTTCACAAGATTTATTAACAAAACCAATCAACTCGAACTTGAGGTAAAGAAATTTGATAAAGCTAAAGAGGTGGTTGAACCTTGCTTAAGTTGTGAAAAACTTACACATGAGGTTAACTCTTTGAAATGCAATGAATCTAAACTTCAAGAGGAGTCATAGAGTTTTTCAAAATTTAAAAAGAGTACTAGTGTTTTGTATGACATGTTAAGTCATCAAAAATTATCCCAAGATAAGAAAGGTCTTGGATTTTTAAAAACTAAGAAAACCACTTCCGAGAGTCTAAGCAAACCAATCGTCTTTGTAAAAGGGAGTCAAAATGAAAAATCGTGTTTTGATGATTTGTCTAATGTCTATTCTAAACCAGTATTTACTCAAACTCGAGTCGACCATAGACCACTCTTACCAACACCTAATTTGAAACCTTTAACCTCGTACAATCAAAGGCCTTCATTTCAAAATAAACCTAACTTAAACAACCGACCATCTTTTTAAAAGAGAAAGAGTTCTTACAACAACCGAAGGTCTTCACCACATCAACATAACTCATTTCAAAGGAGAGACAACTCCTACCCAAACCAACGATTTTCTAAAACAAACTTTGACCAAGATTTCAAAACAAAAATAATTTTTAATCAAACCATTGGTCAACGTTTTTAAGGTTCGGTCTTGAGAGACTTAGCCAATTGCTTCAAGACCCAAGGATGTTTAACTTGAGAGTGTCTTATGCTAACACCAATGGACCCAACAATCATTGGGGACCAAGTTTTTGAATTATATGTTTGTTAGGTATAAGCACCACTACAAATTGAAGCTAAAGCAACACCACTAAAGTGTTGTAATATGTCTTTAAAATGTTGCATTATGCCTAATGTGACACTTTATCGAGTGCTACTTTATGTAACGTTGCATTTGGTATATGCAACACTTATTATTAGAAAAAGCAACACTTCCTCAAAGTGTTGCTCATGTTTAGCAAATGAATTACTTTGTAATGCAACACTTTTTAAACTCAAACGCAACACTTCTGACGCCCAAACACAACACTTTTTTACGTTGGTGCAACACTTTTTGGAATCAAATGCAACATTTCTACGCATAAGTGCAACACTCTTTGAGAAAACTATAACAGTTCTTTATTTAGTATCACTAAATGAGCAACACTTTAATTTATCAAGTGCAACACTTTGTGTTGTTTTCTAGCATATAGTTGCAACACTTTTTTAATGAATTGTAACACTTTTTACGTGATACAAATGCTACATATGTCATATTATTAAAAGAAGCCTAATACATATAATGTTCCATTCCAACATAGCAGTAACAAAATTCCATCGATTATAAGAAACATAATGTATATTTTACTTGCATGTACATGTAAAATAACTAACATAATATGTCTTGTTTACAACAAAAGGAGTAATCAAATTACAATCCTAAAACTAATCTTGACATCTTCCTTTATAAATCTTCACTAGCAATTTGACTTGGACCAAAAAAGCTTGTAGCCTGGTACACATGAAAACAATAAAGAACATGGTTAGTTTTTTTCGTAAAAAAATAATATAAGATGCCATAATTAGAACAATTATATTTGGTTATTCATTGATAACTATAGTACAATACTCGTAACACTTAGGTATCTTTGGCGCAGAGCGTTTATGAGCATTTAGGAACGATGGGCGTTGTGAGTTTTAATGCTCGTTTGTGCTAGCAAAAAAGTTACTTTATCTTCTTTTTTCATTTTCAACGCACCACAAAGAGCGTTACACATTATAATTACAACTCAGTGTTCCTTTCTGTGTTTGATAAGTATGAGTTCTCTTTAATCAATCTGTATAAAGACTTACCTAATAGTTTGAAGTGAGCTGAAAGTTATGGTTGTTAATCTTTGTATTAACCAAATATCATTTAGAAATAAAACTAAGAAAAACTCACAGGATCAAGATAAGTAAGACTTGGAGTTCAAAATAGATAAAAGAATTAAGGAATATCATTTAATAGCTTGGCAATTGTTTCTATTATTGCTCATATTAAAAGAAAACAAGAATAAAAAAGAGCCGAGAACTAGAAAAGGAGAGAAAACCAGTCAGAACCGCAACATAGATGGATAGTGTCAAACTTTAGGATAATATAACAGAACAAAGGAAGACACAAAGTTTCACACCCCATAAATTTCAGGTCATTATTTTAAACAATTCCGTTCATTATTCTAACATTTATAAGTTACGTGTTAAGTTATCGTTAAACCGGGAAGTTGTTTCGCGTAAATCTAAAAAACGTCCACAGATGCGTTCTGGCTTTGGACCAAGTTTAGTCTACTTATATTATACGTGATATGATTATTCTATAGAGTTACGTAGGTTACGTAAACTCTCGTTTACGATTTTACGTTTTTCACGTACGTTTTACCTTTTTAGCAATTTATATCAAACAGAGACCCAGAAAGTTGTCACCTTTGCATGTAAACCCAAGTTATCATTCGTCACGTATTAAAACATCAAAAATTTTGTTCATGTCCTCCCCTCATGATCAATTCGAACGCATAAACTCAAAATAAATCATCATAAACTCAAAATAAATTCATGGAGCATCTTTTTGAAATACTAGCTCATGTGATCTTGTAAGCTTATGATAGTGACATCTCATGAAGTCACTACCATGCACTCTTCCCATGCAAAGCTTCCCATGTGACTCTTGATAGCACCCTTGACCAACTAGACTTTGGAATGAACCTTAGTCCCAAAAATTTGAACCCTTGGTCCTTGTGGACTTGCCCTAGCCGAACACCACACACACACCCCTTTGGTGTGTGTTGGTCACTTGATACTACAAGACAAGAAGCCCTAAGCCTTCCCTTATCCTATAAATACTATACTATTTCACAAGTTAGGGTTCACTTCACATAACCAAGCCTCCAAAAATTTTCTTTTCTCTCTTCTTTGTTTCATAAGCCCACAACTCAAACTCCCTTAATAGGGTTTGAGTTTCTTTTGATTCTCTTCAATATTCAAGCATACAAGGTGTATTTCTAAGGTTATTTAAGGAAGATACAAGTGTTGGTTCATTTTTTAAGGGTTCTTGTTCAAGATTTATATTAGGGTTTCAAGGGTTTTTACTTGGTTTTCAAGATCTAGGGTTATTAGTTTAGATCTTGTGTTTCCTTCTTGTTCTTCACATCTTGTAAGCTTACTTTGAAACTCTTACCTTCATTTCTACTTTCATTTCTATCTTTACTTATGTTCTTGCCTAGATCTTTAAAGTCCTATGGTGTTTGTGTGATTTTTCAAAAAGAAATGAGACAAGTATGAAAAATAATGAAGTTGTTATGTTTCCTTTTATATGCATATCTTGTTTAGGGTTTAAGTGAAGTGATTAGGGTGTTGAAATATTGATGGGGATAAGATTAGACTAGATATAAGTGTGTTTTTCTTGTTGGTATAGTTATGAATGGAGTTTAGGTTAGAATAAGCACTATTGAGAAGTTGAGGTTGATTTTTGAAAGCGTTTTGATAACATTTGGTTGCTGTCCGAAATTAATATTGTGGTTAAAGGATGATTAAAAATGTTTTAAAGTGTTAAAAGTCTAAGATTATGGTGTTTTATGATTCCCCGGTCGTTTTGATATATAGAACATTAAAAACGGACTTAAAACGATCTAGTTATGACCAAATGAAACTTGAAATATTTTTCGGCAAAAAGGGGTAACTTTGGGTGAACAGATCAGCAGCTAAAACGGACGATTCAGAGCCTTTTGGGTCTGAATCGGCTTAAGTATAAAGCACGAAAGTTGTCCAGAATGAGATTTTACTATAAATTACGAACCGTTTAGCATGAAAGTAAAAAACGAGAGACATTTTTACCACGAAACGGAAAAATAAATTTTTGTTGAAACATCCTAAAATATGCTTGCTGATTAGAATTTCAAATGGGGTTTTCGGACACTTTTGGGCTTGTTTAAGCGTTAAAAACATAGGCGAAGCATATAGTAACACTTCTATAATAATTAGAAACATTAGAAATGTCATAATCACATTTTAGAGAAAGCGTTGAGGTTTCCAAATATAGTAAGGGTTGCATTAGCGGGATAGACGTAAGAGGTAGACGTTTAGGTTTCGCTAAGGCGTTTATAGAATTGCAGACCTAGCAAATATAGGTGACGATATTAACGTCTCGAAACTAAAAACTTTCTTAAAATGGAAAGTTTCTAAAAATGGCAACTTTTGGATAAATATCGGGACTTAACAAAGAACTTTATAATTTTATTTAGTCACATATTTATTATATAAGCAAAAACACAAACACTTATGGATGTCTATTTCTCTTATAAGCGTCTTATCTGATGTTTCGTATTTATTCCTCGTTTATGAAGCGCGTCTTTTAATTAGGTCGCGGTTAGAGTTGTTTGATTTCGTTATACTCTTCGTTGATTTACCTTCTCACCATTTGCTTAAGGTGAGTTCATAGCCCCACTTTTCTAACTGATTTTACTTACATTTCATAGCTTTAGGGTGAGAACATTGTTGCTTTCAAATAAAATGGACACAAGTACTTTACGTGAGATTTTCCCTATTTATGTGTTGCCTAAGTAGCGTACGGACCACTATTGCCTAAATTTATCATGAACCGTTAATTTCTTGACTGACCTTTGGTTTAAGTAAGCGTGAGTGTTATAAATAGATCTTTGAGGACTGATTATCCCCGTCCGGGTAAGTAGCACTTACTAGTTGCGGTGATGCCGAACTAACGGACGTATAACATGTCGGATTTCGTTTAGGTGATCTTGGTCAGATACCTGTAGAGCAAGCCTTTCTTAGCATATTTAAATGCTCCATGCCTATTGAGCTTCGGTGTCATGAGCTTAGTGCAACGTAAATGCTTTTTATGTGAAATTGTATCTGTTATAATTGTCACATGGGTTTTGGAATCTTGTGGTCCACCTTATTGCGTTTAAACCAAACCTATGAATTCACCAACATTATGTTGACGTTTTAGCAATGTTTTCAGGTGCTTAGCTTGGATCTATTCTTGAAGTGCAATGTGGAGTCTCATGCATACTCGAATTTTCAAGAACATTTCTCTTTCACTAAATACCGTTGTCTTTTAAAAACAATTTCTTAAGCTTCCACATTATTACTATTAAACTCATCTGAAATATGTAATGACTTAAAGTATTTTTATCAATTGCAACGGTGTTTACTTTTACAAACGTCCATATAGTGGTCGTTCCCTTGATCTTGTGTGATGTATATTATGACGTCACGCCCCTGGACATGTATTCTGTCCAGGCCCAGTTTGGGGGTGTGACAGATTGGTATCCAGAGCCAAGGTCATAGAGAACCAGGTAGAATATTAGGTCTGGTCTATAACTAGTATGTGATCCTACGTGTTTCTACTTGCTTACGTATATAATTACTATCGATAAGTATATGAGAATTAATTATAATACATTTCCATAATTATATTACATTTAATTTTGCCATGATGATATTTTACATCACATCTATATCTTTCTGCATTGCACGCACTTGCATGGTTTCATATAAAGGGGATTTATATAAACTTTTGCTTGTGCAGGTTATGTCAACTCCAGTCATTTCTATTTCCTTGGATTCATCAAACGAGAGTGTGGGATCCTCTATCTCGCGAGTCATTCTTATTGGTTCTATTCCTATTGAGGTCCCTGTTGCATCGGAGGTGGGGGCGGCTGCAGTTGCTTCACCTGCCAGGGTACTTGAGCTTGATACTCATTCATCATCAGAGTCTGATCCATCGAAGAGTTCACTACCTCCTGTACCAGTAGCACCCATGGTTTCACCCTTTCTATGTTCGGACGATTCAGAGTCAAACATTGAGATGCCCGAGAGGCATGTATCATCTACACCTCATGATGCTATGGTTGCTAGATGGAGGAGCAGAGTTGCATCACGACCATCTTTACCATCGAGATCATCATCACCTACTACTTCTACTTCAGAGATCCCTACTGGTCCCATTCCACCAGCACCACCTACTATTGTTGCACCATCTACTGATATCATCTCACCTATTGATGCACCACCCGGTGTTCATCGACAACGAGCTATTCTTATCTGACCTGGGCAGGACATTCTTATCGGTCGACTTTACCGCACACATCTTGGTGGGCCATGTAGGGCTTTGATCGCAAGGAAGTCGGTTAGACCCTTACCTTCTCATTGTTTGGCATTGAGATACACATCATATCATTTAGATCGTTTTACTTCCAGATTATCATCAGACCATTCATCTTCTGATCATTCATTAGCAGATCATACTTCAGGTCATTCTACATCAGATCGGTCTTTATCTAGGCGTTCTTCACTATAACTACCCCTGGGCATGAGGCCTAGGTTATAGCTACGGTCACCTATGTCGAACACATGTTTCCCATCTACTGCAGAGAGTTCTCCTTCTGACTCGCCGACTACTACTTCAGATAGACATTCACATTTACCATCTCATTATGCGGGACCATCTCGCAAGAGGTGCAGGTCTCCTACTACTAATGTGCCTTCATCTATCCTTGCTTCAGGAGCATTATTTCCTACTCGTGCTGATCTCCTTCTGCCTCGCAAGAGATTTAGGGATTCTTATTCATCAGAGGATAGTGTTGAGGAGGATATCGATGTAGATGTGTTAACAGATATCGAGGCTGATGATGCGGCTGTTGAGGTTGCATCAGATATGGATGTTGAGGCTAGGCTTGATGCTAGTATAAGTATAGAGGTCGGGTATGATATATAGTAGGAGGATAAGGGTGAGACCTAGTCCAATGATAGAGGTACTATGGAGGTTGGAGTGGATGTGGTTGTCAGGATTGATATCCTAGACGATATGCTTATGCCCGATGTTGTTGAGCGTTTAGAGCAAGTTGAGGAGGTTGTGCAGGGTATTTATGGGCAAGTTATGGAGATACCTATTCAAAGGGTAGAGGACATTGAGACGGGATAGAGACAGTTAGAGGCCAAGAGTTTGATTGCTAGTGAAGAGAGAGTTGGTTTGCTTGATCATGTTGTAGCCTTGGAGAGGAGCAACGTGAGGCTTCGAGACACCCTGAGGATAGAGAGTGTGAGAGCCGACAGGCTTTAGGGATGCATGGGCTTTATGGTGGGTGAGCTCAGGCATATCCGTAGGTTTCGTTACTATGACAAGTTAAGGTTTAGGATATTGGAGGCATTTGCTGTAAGACGTTTGGGTTTTCGTCCCTAGAGTAGTGCTATCATGATGCTGTGTATGGAATTTAGACTAGTGGTAGAACTAGTTATTAGTAGTAGTATTAGTGTAAATCAAGTTCCCTATTATGGGTTGATTATAACCGAGTATGATGCTTTTATATGATATGAAAAGCTTATTATGATTCTCTCGCGTGTTCGTCTTTCATTATTATTTACTCGTTCTGGAAAAACGTGTTTTATTGTATTTTTAGCTTTACCTTATAAATCTTATTTACCATTTATAATAACTATATCTCGTATCAAATCTTACCGTGTGCTATGTCTTGTGTTTAGATCGTGACTATCACTCGCTCTGGTATGACCCTGGAGGCAATTGAAGAACTTATTAACTAATAAGTGACGGAGACATTGGCTACTTATGAGGCAAACCGTACTGCTGAACTGGTTGTTGAAAGTCAAATCTAAAATGGAGATGATGGTGACAATGGAAACGACGGGGGAAATGGAAATGGAAATGGCGGGGGAAATGGAGACGGAAACGGTGGGGGAAATGGAAATGGAAATAGAGGAGGCAATGGGAATGGAAATCCTAATAGGAATGATAGAGGTGTTATGCCTATCGCCCGTGAGTGTACTTACCATGATTTTGTGAAGTGTCAACCACTCAACTTCAAAGGAACTAAAGGAGTTGTCGGGTTTACCAGGTGGTTCGAGAAGATAGAGACAGTATTTCACATCAGCAATTATCCAGAGAGGTACCAAGTTAAGTATGCTACGTGCACTCTGCTGAACAGTGCATTAACTTAGTGAAATGCACACAAGAGAACCATTAGAGCAGATGCTGCATTTGCCATGTCTTGGAGAGAGCTTATGAAGCTAATGACTGAGGTGTATTGCCCAATAAATGAAATTCAGAAAATAGAATCTGAGCTGTTGAACTTGACCGTGAAGAACAATGATTTGGCTGCTTATACTCAAAGATTTCAAGAGCTTACTATGATGTGCACTAAGATGGTCCCCGAGAAGGAGGATCGGGTTGAGAAGTTCATTAGAGGTCTCCTCGATAACATCCAAGGGAATCTAATTGATGCTAAGCCCACAAGACTACAAGATGTTATCCGTATTGCTAACAACTTGATGGATCAAAAGTTGAAGGGTTATGCTGTGAGAAATGCTGAGAACAAGAGAAGGCTGGATAACAACCAGAGAGACAACCATGGGCAACAACCACCAGTTAAAAGGCAGAATGTTAGAGGTTAGAATGTGGCAAGAGCCTACACGGCTGGTAACAATGAAAGAAGGGGATATGATGGGCCTTTGCCATACTGCAATAAGTGTAAGCTACAACATGAGGAACAATGCACTGTGAGATGTAGAAACTATAAGAAAGTTGGATACATGGCAAGGGATTGTAAAGCCGCAGTTGCTACAACTACTTGAGGAGCCCATAGCTAAATCAGAAGGTTGGTACTTGTTATGAGTGTGGGAGGCAGGGACACTATAGGAGTGACTACCCAAAGCTGAAAAATCAAAACCGTAGGAACAAGACGGGAAACAAGTGATGTGTCATTGTGTGGTGTATATTTTATTGATTCAAGTTTTAAATTTATATTTTGCCGACTAAACCAAAAACAACACTTTAACGGGCAGTGTACCCGATCGGTAGTAGTTTCGTGGTAAGTAGGGTGTCAAACACTTGAAGCGAGGTTAAGAATATCAATTTAATTAATATCTTGGTTATCTAATCTATGTTAATTATATCCTATTCTAAACCTATGTCAGTCCTAATCCTAATTCTAACGGGAAAAGGGAGGTTTTCAGCCTGAGAGACTGGCACGGTTTGGTTGGTGACTACAATCAATTCAAGGCACTTTAACCCACGCAAGCAAATAAACAAAAGATAAAAGAGCGGTCGAGCAAAATATAAGAAAAATGTATTAACCATTATTAATCCGATTAGAAAGTTGGTTTGTTTATTTAGTGTTGGGAATTATGTTTTCCTGACTTAGTATTGTTTGTGTTAGTTAGTTAGTACTGCCAGTACATCTGTTAGTACTGGTAGTTGAGTTAGTATTGTTAGTAGTAAGTTGGTACTAGTAGCATATATTAGTTACTACTGTTAGGAGATATGCATGAGTTATAATAGGAATAGATATGCATTATCTCTTCACACGGTTTGTAATCCCATTAGGGTTTCCTTTGTATATAAAAGGAACCCTACGGCACTAGTTACAAACACAAGTTTTCACAAATATTCATAGTTAGTATTCTGTAACCTAGTAGATTAATAGTAATCAAAGTTCTGTTTTATTTATTGTTCTTCTTAACAGTATAAGTTAGTTTCCGCATAACTTATATTGTTCATAGTCATTGTTTCTCTTGTAGTTAGTTTGGATCTATCCAAATTGGCTACCACCCTAAATAGGCTAGAAAGATCTATTCAGATTGGGATCAACATTTAGTGTAATGATTTCTTCTCTCGAGGTGACATATCATTCTTAAGACTTAGGCGTTACATCATCCTAAGACCTAGACACATTAATTCTGTTACAATTAAAGCATCCGCATAAAGCATCCTTATTTGCTGATTATAATTTATCTTAGGGATTAAAGCAATGGTGATCTTGTTAAACCCTAGCTCATAGAGACGTTACCCACTTACCTCTTAATGGCGATTTATACACTAGTAGTCCACTTGTCTAACTATCCAATGGAATTAGAACGTTATTTGTTGAATTATCTAGGTTCACCTTCTAGTCAACACGATCAATAAACCATTGGCAATATCCAATTAACTAGTTAAGCCTGAAGCGTATCCTAGACACAAATTTAGAAGGACAATATTTGTGATCCTATGATTCTAGATGTATAAATTACTATATGGAGAGCTATCCCAGACTTAGATTTACTCTGGTAAGTATCAACTAGATCCAGTTGAATGAGTTGGTCTATACAAAAAGGCGTAAACTAGCTATATTATGATTAAAACATAAAACAAGCATTACTAACGTTAAATCAAGTAAAATGAGATAAACAAATACCCAAACATTCAGGCCTCATAATAATGGCTAATACCTGAAGGTATTAGCCTTTCATACGTAACTAATAAATAACAAGAGAAATTATTTGCCAAGGTAATACCTACCGAGGTAACGAATGTTACCAAAAACTAAACGTTGTAACTAAAAGTATATGGTTTTAAACGTCTGTCTCCTAATGGTTTGATAGCGTTGCTCGACCTCTTCTGCACTTTTTCTCCTCTGAAAATCGACTTTTATGGTTTAGGTATCAAGAATATGATTTAGCATACTTAAAACTCGTTTTGAGTTTTCTATTTATATGGTCTGGAAGTTGGTTTGATACGGCGTATCTAAGGATTGGATAGGGCGTATTGGGGATTTCTTGGAGTAGGGACCACGCTTGATATCTTACAGAATATTATATTCATTCCATATTTCCAATACGGCGTATTGAGATCTTCTGGATACGACGTATTGAGTTTTATTCCTTTGTGGTCTTTGGTGAATGTAGGCACGGATAAACCGTATCTTCCTTGATGGATACGACGTATTGGTCTTCAGAATAGTAATCTTCAAAATATCTTCATTTAAGCTCCAGAATGCGCGCCTTTTGCTAACTTTCACCAATTACTCCATAATTACTGCAATTCTCAAATATAAACGATTAAGTAACAATTCTTTGCAATAACTATACAAAATGGGTTAATAACATGGGATAAATGATGCTATAAAATAGACGTTATTTGATGTCATCAAATATCCCCCCACTTGAATCTTACTTGTCCTCAAGTAGCCTTTAGAAGTTTATAAAAATGTATCCCTAAGGATATTTTCCATTTAAAGCATTTATTTGATCTATTACAAGTACACAACCAAACACCTCACGAAATAGGAAGATGAAAACACTCAAATCACTCAACTAATCTATGTGGTAACATGTAACTAATTCGCTCAATTGCTTGGTCGTGACGAGTATTCTATTATAAGCTTGGCAAGGATACACATCTCTACCACTAAAGCCAAGGAGTAACAAATTTATAAATGTAAATATGGGTTTTTGTATGGAAAGGCTTACGGTTGATCATTCTACAATCTTTCACCAGAAGTACCACTCCAACAAGGCAGCTGAAGCACACATACATGGCCGTAATGACAGAATAGACATGTGTGTTCGATCATATCTCCATTCGAATTTAACCAACGGTTAGGACGAAGAATGATATAGGGTAGGAACCTTCTAACTTTCACCAAAAGTCATAAACCAATGAGGCAGCTAAGACATGCATACATGGCCTTAACGACGGAATAGACATGCACGCTCTAACAAGTCTTCATTCGCGTAAAACCAGCCGCTAATCATTAGGTGAGAGAGAAGTAAATTGTTGTGAAATAAAAATCAAGAAACAAATAGATTAAGACTAAGATACAAGTTGCTAGACACTTTTTCTCGACCGTTACCATGACAAAGACACGACTATTTACAACGTATTGATCATCGATCAAAAACAACAACCTAAGTTGGCGTTCCCGTAACGGTCAACTTCCCAATCATCCCAAAACTTTACATACTCTACAAGGTAAGTGGGCATATCTTCCACTTTGTACAATACTTTACATTGTTGAATGTTTTAACTTATCAACGAATAATTGATCCTTCGTGTAATTCCTTCGGTAATTCCTTTGCGAAACGATTATCTTCAAACTTTCTTCTTTTTCTTATTTGTTGCATTTTTCTAACTTTTTTTGATTTTTTTTACTAACTATACTTCAAATCTCGGTGTAGTTTTACCATCTTCACAATCATAATAATTCCGGACAATTCCTTCGACAGTTCTTCGTTCTTCGGACTCACCATTAATTGTGATGGTAGTAAAATTACATGAGTTTTGACTACGATATACATTCCCATTTGCATTGTGCAAATTTCCAACCGCACCAAAGATAGAAAATGACACAAGACTCGAGAAATACAAACTTTACACTTTAAGCAACTTGCAACTGTAAATTAAACTTAATCTAACAGGGTATGTTAAGGTTTAAGGGTGTAACGAAACAAATAGTTGGTGTAGTTCCTAAAGGATTGGCTCTACGGGTTGTTCTAGTGGATCTTCACTCTAAAGATGAGAGTGGAAAAGGGTTTAAACTAGAGGTTAATTAACCGGTGCAGTTAGTTATTAAGCAACATGGAAAGGCGATTTGGGTGTAATCCTAAAATTTACCAATTTAAACAAGTTACTCCAATTAAATCCATAATACTCATTATTGTGGTCTCGAGTGATATACCAAGCCAAGTTCTAAAGTCTACAACATCACCAGCACACTCATATTTTGTGGAATTTGGTTAAACATTTGGAAACAGAAAGGTTAAATCCTCACAATATCTAACAAGGGTTATTATGTGCGGGTTATGTATCAAGTAATTTCATAAAAGTATGCTTGAATTTTTTTTAATTTAAGCATAATTTAAGTATTTTAATATGAAAAATAGGACAAGTAAACATTCTAATTCCATTCCCCACTTGAATTATACAACGTCCTCGTTGTATAGATAAAACATTAAATACAAGAATTTAAAAATAATTTGAATGAGAAACTCTCCTGATATTTGCTCGGTAGATTCTCCAAGTTGCGTTTATAAGCAAGATTGTGTGCTGGAAAAGCGTCTAAATCCTAGCACGAACAACACACACACAGAACTCTAGAAAATATGCATTCCACCAACTTAGTCGATATTTCTTTCACGAGGTCATGTGTTAAACATAGGAAAAACATGTGCATTCCTATCTTGGTACCTACGGTTAATTTAAACTAAACTAAATAGACTAAATACGAGTCAGTTTTGGTGGATACGGCGTATCAAATTAATGAATAGGCCGTATTCCATAACTGACAATAATGTTTTTAAAGTGCAATAAAAAATAAAGACTAATAACGTCCAGACAATCAATACGCCGTATGGTATGGAGCGGATACGCTGTATTGATTTCTGGGAAGACAAACTCGATAAAATTAAATAATAATTCGGGTTGTCTCCCGGGAAGCACTTTTGTTTACAGCAAAGTCTTTAAGTTAGACTTGTCTTCAGCTTCCACACATTTGAAATCATCTCTCTTTCCCACTCTTGAATTTAGTGTGAATATCCTGCTTGGTTCCGTATCATATTCATGAACTATGGTGCTGAACTTACTGCCAAGCTTGATTCTATCATACAAAAACAAATCAAAATGTCATACCATGATATATACGCAAAAATATGAGAACCTGTTTAATAGTTAGATACATCACGACATGAATAATAATAAATGTACAGATAGATACAAACAAAAGATAAGGATAAGAGGGATCATGAGTTTGGCTGTAGTGGGTCCTGCTATGCTGCGGAGGTGTTGGCCTCGCTAGTCCTCTGCCTGGTGCATCTCTGGGATGCTGCAGGTGAGCTCCCTCAGAAAGTCCCATCGAATGCATGGTATGTCAGCCCACTAGCATCTATCAACTATGCTATACATAACATTATCCATGTGGAGAATCTCCCCTGATCGGTCATCGATCTCTCAACAAGTCCACGTAAGATCCCGATATCTCTACGCAGTCCCTGCACCTCCTCCTCTAGTCTCTCTAATCTCTGAGGTATAGTCTGAGCAGCAGTTGGAGGTGGTGGTGGTGGCTACTGAGTTGCCTGCACGGGTACCAGAATAGCTTGGTCACCCTCATCAACAGCAGGAGCATCCTCAGCGACTGCAGGGGAACCAGCTGCAACATCGGGCTGCCTCTCTGGTCCCATGGACACCCAGGCCCATGTATCATCAATCTCTATACAGATCTGTAACCTCACCATCTCATCCATATCGATAATTGGAAGCTCAGAGGCAATAACTGTCAATCCTCCAAGTATCTCCGCAGTCAGGAGTCCAAAATGCTCAGTCAATCGAGCTACAAACTGCCCACCAAAAATATGAGCCCCGCTCTTCCTCCCAGCAGTAAACCTCCTCAGATATCGGGCTAACAAGTAAGGGATGTTGACCGATCCAACATCCAGCCCTCTCAAATAAAACAAATCAATCATGGTTACCTTTTCAGGTGCCTAACTCCTCCTAGCAATACTGTGTGCCATCATCCGATGGCAAAGTCTCAACACCGGATCTCTAATCAAAGTGTAGGAAGGGGGAGGTCCCAAGAAATCTCCATCAGTAGAAATACCCCTCCAATAATTATGTAGATCCTCCTTTCCAGGGATCATCCTCTCACTCTCACTCCAATACCTAGCAAAACTGGGGGACTCCATCTCCTCCCCGGTATGTAATCCCAAGGCCAGAATAAACTACCTCAAGCTTAATCGTCTCCTGGCTCTACCTAACTGAAACTAAATAGTACAAGGAGCATCCAAGTCAAGCAATACCTCTCCAAATCTAAGCGTGCTAAGGAACTTCAGAATGAGCTCCCTAACCAGAGGTCCCCTAGTATTAAACAGCCTCCCCCAGGCTCGACTAGTGAATACAACTACACCGGCATCATCACGGTGCTCCATAACCATCCTAGCAAATAAACCATCCCTCATAAGCTTGGGCATCCCCTGAAAAGCCACAACATGTACCTTGTGTATCTTTTTACTGTAAATCCTCTCAAACCTCTCCTCGAAGTCAGCAATATCCTCATCAGTATACTCAAGACCTTGGTACCTAAGAAATGGGTGTCTCTGTTCACGTGGTGGTAAGGGTGCCCGTTAGCCTTAAAATATGTTGACTTATCCATAATTACATTAGTTATCATTAGGCAAGACTCGCAGGGACTAGAATTGTTAAGTTAGAATAGTTTCCCTAGTCTTGACCTATAAATACCCCCTCTATACTTCCATAAAGGGGTGAGGATTCATTTGTATCATTTCACCAAAGTGTGTGTGTGTTCTTTCTCTCTCTAAAACACATACACATCTTTCCTTTTTCTCTCTCTAAATAATATGGCTAAGTTCTTGTTTAATCCTCCCTGACCTCCGGATCATCTTGTTTAGCTAATGTTTCTTATTATGTACAATTGGTATCAAGAGCTAACCGGGGGTGTATTGTATTCGTGTGTGTTGTGTTTGTGGTTTGAGTTGTGCTTATTTGAGCTTATCGGTTCGGCTTAAACAGATTATTTTTCTTCTTTTTCCATTCGGCTTATTTTTAGAGCTTATTTTTTTTTATCTTATTTCTAATAAAAAAGGGGGCTAAATTTTGTAGTTTCAAAACACATAACTCGTTTTTCTAAAAAAAACCAACGATTCACAATTTTTTTGGGCTGTGTTTGTTTACACTTGGTTTCAAAATCAAAACACATTTGTTACATTTAGTTTTAGTAGCTTATTTTTTTCAGTCAGCTTATTATTAGCTTATTCTAGTTTCTGTTTTTAAGCTTATGCGTGGTTTTAAGAAGCTTTTCAAAGCTTAGTTCTAGCTTATTTGGTCACAAGTTTATCTTCTTTTTTGAGAGCTTATTTGAGCTTATTATTCTTCTGGATTATTCGTGGTGCTTCTCGTGGCTTATTTTTGTGGTGGAAAGAGCTTATTGTCAAGCTTATTTATGAAGCTTTTTTCTGGGTTTCTTTGTTTTGTTTCCACACGGTTTGAACGAGACAAGGACGAAAAGAAGAAAAGGACGATAGTACATCGAACAACTTCATCAACCGAACAACTTGTGAACCGAACAACTGCGTCAACCGAACAACTTGTAAACCAAACAACTTGTGAACCAAACAACTAAGAAGATAGTGTGAACCGAACAACTCACAAGCATTAGGAACCGAAAAACTCACAAGCATTAGGAATCGAACAACTCACAATCATTATGAACCGAACTACTCACAAGCATTAGGAACAAACATACACGTTTTAAGTCTTTGTCGGTTTTTTTCGGTTTCGAGTGTCGGTTAACTACGGGACTTCTTTCCTATACCATTGCGATCGTGAACTCGTTTCGATCATCGTGGTATATTCACATTGAACTGACGATAACCGTAGCATTCCAAGAGATTAAAATTTTAAACGTTGCATTGTTATAAGTTTTCAAACGAAAAAGATAGAAAAAAGGAGGGAATTCGTTGCAATTATTTAACAAAATTGGAATTTGGCAAAATCAGCCCCTAGACCACCATTAGTACTTTGGTTGCTTACTTATCATTCTAGTTGATTCTAGTTTGCACTGTGGTCACTTATTTTCTTAATTTAACCTTTAACCCTTCCAAGTTAACCGGATTTGCACTGTTTATCCTCTTAAGTTCATTAATCGTCAACAAAATCTCGCGTACTTCAATTTCAACAACGATTTAACCAACAACATTTTATTCACGGTTTTTTCTTGATTTAGTAAAATCCCGTAAAAGTCGATTCTTGTTACGGTTTTTAATCATAGACTTGTAAAATCCCGTGAACGTTAATTGACTTCAACAACACAACAAACATGATAAATATCACTAAAAACCGATACCGATTAAGATTCACTAAAACGTCAAAACGGCTAAAGATTTGGATTTCATGACAAGTGATCACGAAGTTGATTTGTATCCCCTTATTTGCGATGAAGTAGGTTTCACGTTAGGCGTCTACTTATTTCATCACCGGAGACTTCCTTCTTATTTTCTACCCTTTTACTACAAAAACCCTCTATATCGAATTGAATGCCTTTGCTTGTATCGTATACAACTATGTATTGAGACTTGGATATATCTCAGTTATTTCATGATGTAAGGATTACTTATAGTGCTCACGGGTTTATAGCTATCACTTAAAGGGTTATATTGTAGTACTCAGTGTCAACGTAGATGTCGATGTGGTAATTTCAAGAGGTGTTGTACTTCTTAATATTATCTGGGTTGAGTATAGAGTACTTATAGATTTAAATCTTGCTCCGTTCTTCAATCAACAAACAGGCAAGATAAGTAACACATCTGGGGGATTCTTCTTCAATTTTCAAGTTTGGTATTTCAGATTACTTCAATATGTGGTCACCAGCATAGCCGACAGGAATACGAGGTTGGTAAGTTAGCCCATAGAGTTTAAAAGGGTGTGTGTTATCAGCAATTCTCACAGGATAATTTAAGCTACAAAACGTCAATGATACTTCACAGTCTAAGCAAAATCCTTCAAAGTTCTTCAATGTCTTTCATAACTTTTCAAGATTGATGCTTAAGACAAGAACTTCTCGAGTATATGTGCGTACACATCAATGATGCTTCTGAGAGTTCGAAACCATCATGGGGGAAAAACGTGTACATCCGTGACTTAGTCGACTTTGATGTTACTATGTCAACTTCCAGGGGGAAGTAGTGTATACTACTTTACTTAGTATGATTTGTGAAGTATTCTGCATAAGTGAGAAGAATTGTTGCTGATTCCTTGCATGTACCCCCGAACGAATATTCACCAAGACCTAATGACAAGTAGCAGTAGTATTTGATGTGGTTTTCTACTTCTACAAAATTCCACTGTGCACGTAAATGTCAAATAGAAGTTTTTTCTAGCTACATCAAAGTTTCAGAATCTGCTCAAGATAGGGATGTTGGTTTGGGGGGAAGCTGATTCAGAAACTTCGCCAAAAAGAAGTCTAAGAAGAAAGCTTTTCAAGACATGCTGCATGAATTGGGGGGAAGTTAATCCAACTCATGCATACTACAATGGTTCTTGTACAATTAAAGACACTGAAGATCCAAGCTGGAGTACAAGTTTCAAGACCAGGAGAACTCAGAAGACATCTTCAGCTTTGGAAGCGCTTTGGAAGACTTTATTTGTGTTGTATTTGTACTTGATAGGAACATTGTAAGTAATTCCGTATGTCCACATATTGGGGGAAGATTGTTAGCCTTAAAATATGTTGACTTATCTAGAATTACATTAGTTATTATTAGGCAAGACTCACAGGGACTAGAATTGTTAAGTTAGAATAGTTTCCCTAGTCTTGACCTATAAATACCCTCTCCATACTTCCATGGAGGGGTAAGGATTCATTTGTATCATTTAACCAAAGTGTGTGTGTGTTCTTTCTCTCTCTAAAACACATACACATCTTTCCTTTTTCTCTCTCTAAATAATATGGCTAAGTTCTTGTTTAATCCTCCCCGACCTCCAGATCATCTTGTTTAGCTAGTGTTTCTTATTATGTACAGTGCCATATCTACAAAATTAACGACAAAAGCACAAAGATTATAGAATTTTTAACCTTCTGTTTTAAGGGTGGATACGGCGTATTCAAAAATAGATACACCATATAGGGATCTATATGCTTAATACGCCGTATGAGGGTTTAGTCAATACGGCGTATGGGTTTTAAAATTTAGGATCCCATTCTCATCAATACGCCGTATTTAATTTAATGAATACGCCGTATTGGGATTTAAAATTAGGTAAAATTTAGTCAATACGCCGTATCCATGTGAGTGGATACGCCGTATTGATTCTGCATTATGAAAACGAAAGGAGGTTCCCCTTTTTACCCATTTTAACCCAATCAAAACTCACAAAGCTTCCTAGTCTAATTTAGGGGGAGGGGGTAAAGGAACTTAATCAAGTTCTAAGGTATATCATTTAATCCAAACCCTAACCCTAATTAAATTTGACCAAATCAAATCAAAAAAGAGAAAAGGTTAAAATACATTACCGATGAATCGAGATAAAAGAGGAAATGAATACTTGATCGAATCACAAACGATTTCCAAAGATTTTAGTAAAAAAAATTTTATGTGTGGTAGTGAAATATTTGTGGTAAAAACAGATCCGGCGTATTAGTTGGGTTTTTATACCCAAACTCAATACGCCGTATCGAGTTTTGCATGATACACCGTATTGGCGAATTTTGTTGACTTGGTCAACACAAGTTAAAACAGTGGATACGCCGTATTGGTTTTAACCTAATACACCGTATCCATTCTTGGAGACCAACTTTCCTAAAATAAAGCAAAGAAAACGTACATTGGCCTCCGCAACATTAGCGAATAATCACCATCCTTATAATACCGCTTGGGGTCGAACGGAATGCCGAACGGCACATACAAATTCATAATAAAGTATAATAGCATCCCGTTGAAAAGATAAATCCAAGTTACGATATTCATATTAAGTTCCAAGACAAAGCTTTCCTTATCGAAAATTTTATCTATTTTATCGCTACTTGTATCCATAAGCATATTTGACCTATGAGTAATTTCATTACCCTCTGAAGACTGTATCATATCGATATCATTATCATTATTGTCTTTTTTTGATTTTAAATTATCAGGACGAATAATGTTGAAGGGGAATAGATCATTAAAGTACAAAATATTTTGTTCCTCTTCATCATATTCAGACACTGATGTTTCATCATTTAAATTAAATTCATCGATATGTTGAGCGCTTAAGATCGATTCAGTTAATAAATCTGATTTAGACGTTTGAGCATCATTGTAAACAATGGCTGGAAATTCATTCTTAAAATCTTAAAAAAGTCTAAATCATTAACATAACTGGTCGTAGGCTTGGGTTGCGGAAAAGGAGGTATACCGGCATTTTCATTATCGTTCTCCGAATCCATTTTTAAATTGTTGACAGAAATCATTTTATAAGAAAACGAGTTTTTTGTCATAAAATTATTGTGTAATCCTCATTGTCGGATTCGTCAAATGATATTCTAAAGTCGATCTCATCGTTGACAGGAGTACTTACTTGAGATTTGCATGGAAGTGCATCCTGAGGTGTAAAGGCATCGTCAATGACAATAGTTGGGAATTCAGCTTCCATAGATCTAAGGTCGTAAAGATCATCATTAACACCTGATCTTTCCATACGTAGCAGTTTGCCAGTTAAACACCCGACCACGCCTACGAGATTTTTCTTCTTCAAGCTTGATATATTCTTCCATAGTCATGTTCTGTTCATCCATCCTGAAATAATCTTACAGGAAAGGTAGTTAAATAACCAATACGTCGTATTTAGAGGACTGAATACGTCGTATCACACAAACACAATAAACAAACAAAAATATAAGAAACTCTAAACTACACTACTCCTAAGGGTTAGATCTAATCTAATGTTAAAACCAAAATATCAAATAAAAATCAAGATTAATTTTCACTCCCCGGAAGCGGCGCCAAAAACTTGATGTGTCGTTATTGATTTAAGTTTTAAATTTATATTTTGTCGACTAAACCAAAAACAACACTTTAACGGGCAGTGTACCCGATCGGTAGTAGTTTCGTGGTAAGTAGGGTGTTGAACACTTGAAGCGAGGTTAAATCTATCAATTTGATTAATATCTTGGTTATCTAATCTATGTTAATTCTATCATATTCTAAACCTATGTCAGTCCTAATCCTAATTCTAACGGGAAAAGGGGGTTTCCAGCCAGAGAGACTGACACTGTTTGGTTAGTGACTATAATTAATTCAAGGCACTTTAACCCACGCAAGCAAATAAACAAAAGATAAAAGAGCGGTCGAGCAAAATATAAGAAAAGTGTATTAACCATTATTAATCCGATTAGAAAGTGGGTTTGTTTATTTAGTGCAATGATTTCTTCTCTCGAGATGACATATCATTCTTAAGACTTAAGCGTTACATCATCCTAAGACCTAGACACATTCATTCTGTCACAATTAAAGCATCCGCATCAAGCATCCTTATTTGTTGATTATAATCTATCTTAGGGATTAAAGCAATGGTGATCTTGTTAAACCCTGGCTCATAGAGACTTTACCCACTTACCGCTTAATGGTAATTTATACACTAGTAGTCCACTTGTCCAACTATCCAATGGAATCAGAACGTTACTTGTTGAATTATCTAGGTCACCTGCTAGTCAACACGATCAATAAACCATTGGCAATATCCAATTAACTAGTTAAGCCCGAAGCGTATCCTAAACACAGATTTAGAAGGACAATATTTGTGATCCTATGATTCTAGATGTATAAATTACTATATGGAGAGCTATCCCAGACTCTAGATTTACTTGGTCCGTATCACTAGATCCAGTTGAATGATAGGTCGCATACAAAAGCGCGTAAACAAGTATAAATTGATAAACATAAACAAGCATTCAACGATAAATCAAGAAATCGAGATAAACAAATACCAAACATTTAGATCTTCATAATAATGGCTAATACCCGAAGGTATTAGCCTTCAAACGTCATAATAAATACAAGAGCAATTATTTAGCCAAGGTAAACTAATCGAGTTAACGAATGATACCAAAAACTGAACGATTACTAAAGTATATGGAATTACACGTTGTCTCCTATGGAATTGATAGCGTTGCTCGACCTCTTCTGCTCTTTTTCTCCTCTGAAAATCGACTTTTATGGTTTAGGTATCGAGAATATGATTTAGCACACTTAAAACTCGTTTTTGAGTTTTCTATTTATAAGGTCTGGAAGTCGGTTTGATACGGCGTATCCAAGGATTGGATACGGCGTATTGGGGATTTCTTGGAGTAGGGACCACACTTGATATCTTCCAGAATATTATATTCATTCCATATTTCCAATACGGCATATTGAGATCTTTTGGATACGGCGTATTGAGTTTTATTCCTTTGTGGTCTTTGGTGAATGCATGCACGGATACGCCGTATCTTCCTTGATGGATACGGCGTATTGGTCTTCAGAATAGTAATCTTTAAAATATCTTCATTTAAGCTCCAGAATGCGCGCCTTTTGCTAATATTCACCAAGTACTCCATAATTACTGCAATTCTCAAATATAAACGATTAAGTAACAATTCTTTGCAATAACTATACAAAATGGGTTAATAACATGGGATAAATGATGCTATAAAATAGACGTTCTTTGATGTCATCAACAAGACAAATAAATCAAGAGGGAAGGCATATGTACTAGGAGGAGAAGAAGCAAACTCGGATTCTAACGTTGTCATGGGTACGTTTCTTCTCAACAATCGTTATGCTTCTATGTTATTTGGTTCGAGTGCCGATAGGAGTTTTGTGTCGACTACCTTTAGTGCTTTACTTGATGTCATCCCATCTACACTAGACATTTGCTATGCTGTCGAATTAGCCAATGGGAGAGTTGCTGAAACCAATACTGTGGTTAGAGGCTACATTAGGATTATTAGGTCACCTATTCTATATTAACCTAATGCCCGTAGAACTTGGTAGTTTCGATGTCATCATCGGCATGGATTGGTTAGCGAATTATCATGCGGTGATCGTTTGTGATGAAAATATTGTGTGTATTCCTTATCAAAATGAAGTCCTGATAGTCCAAGGTGATAGGAGTGGCGAAGGAAACAAGTCGAAGTTGAGCATTATATCGTGCACTAAAACTCAGAAATATATTAAGAAGTGTTGCCAAAACTTTTCCAGTACAAGTTACGAAAAAGGAAACTAAAGACAAGTCGAAGGAAAAGCGGCTTGAAGACGTGCCGATTATACGGGACTTTTCAGAATTCTTTCCAGAAGACTTGCCTGGATTACCACCGACTCGACAAGTTGAATTTCAAATCGACTTAGTCCCTGGCGTTGCACTTGTAGCACGAGCCCTGTATAGATTAGCATCGTCAGAACTGCAAGAATTGTCTACTCAGCTGCAAGAACTTTCTGACAAGGGATTTATACAACCAAGTTCCTTAACCTGGGGAACTCCGATTTTATTTATCAAAAAGAAAGATGGATCATTTTGGATGTGTATCGACTACCATGAACTAAACAAACTTACTGTGAAGAACCGATATCCACTTCCAAGAATTGATAACTTGTTTGATCAGTTACAACCGTCAAGAGTCTACTCTAAGATCGACTTGAGGTCTAGTTATCCCCAACTCAGAGTTTGAGAGTAATACATTCCAAAGATGGCGTTCAGGACACATTACGGTCACTACGAGTTTCAAGTGATGTTGTTTGGATTGACCAATGCACCGGTGGTATACATGGATCTGATGAATCGAGTATGCAAACTATATCTGGATAAATTCATGATAGTCTTCATTGATGACATTTTGATCTACTTCAAGAATAAGAAGGAGCATGAAGAGCACCTTAAGTTAATTTTGAGATTACTTAAGAAGGAAGAATTGTACACCAAGTTTTCAAAGTATGAATTTTGGCTTTCAAAGATATAGTTTTTCTGTCACGTGATTGATAGTGAGGGCATTTACGTGGACCCAGCTAACATTGAGTCAATCAAGGATTAGGCATCGCCGAAGACTCCAACAGAAATTCATCAATTTCTAGGACTTGCCGGCTATTACCAATGATTTATCAAAGGTTTCTCAAAAATTGCCAAGCATATGATAAAGTTGACTTAAAAGAGTGTGAAGTTTGATTGGAGTGAAAAGGCAGAAGCTGCATTTCAATTGTTGAAGCATAAATTATGTAGTGCTCTGATTTTGGCCTTACCTAAAGGTAGTGAGAACTTCGTGGTATATTGCGACGCTTCGCACAAAGGGTTAGGCGCGGTTTTGATGTAAAGGGAAAAATTCATAGCCTACACGTCACGCCAACTCAAGATTCACGAGAAGAATTACACTACACATGACTTAGAACCCTATTTCGATCTTCTTGAACTCTATTTTCATTGATTCTATCTTGCTAGGGCCCTAATCTGGTTGATGATCCTTGGGATTATCCTAGATTGAAGTTCTCTACAAGTGGACGAGTCTTTGATCCATAGATTCGAGCTGTTTTTGTTTTTTAGGGTTTACTTTTAGGAATCACTGCTCATATTAATTATGGTGCGCGCATTAATTTAATTCCTTTTTTTATTGGCTCGTTTAATGTAAGGGATAGGATTTTATTGTTTATCGCTGGAAACCCTAATTAGGGTCTCTATCGATTTTGTCCTATCTGTCGGCAATTATCTGTGAAGTTTTTTTAGGGTTTTTATTCGTGTTTTGTGTGTTTCAATGGAAGAGTATAATGCTATCATTGATGAGTTTGGGGAAAATATGAGACGTTTGAAAGGTGATGATGTGGGTGATGTTCCGCAGAAGCATACTAATAACAAGGTTGAGGTTGAGAATGCTCCTAGTGAAAGTGGGAGTAGTCAAAAACAGTCTTTCGCTGATATGTTCAAAAAGCCTGCTGGTTCTAAGGCTGCGCGTCTAAAGCACATGACTGGTGAACTTGTTGCTGGTGCAAATGTGGCTATCCCGTTGGCTGCGGTTAAAGAAGTCAGTGATCGATTTGAGAATACGCTTTATGGGTATTTTATTGGGAAAAGACTTGCTTTTCCAGTTGTGGAAAATTACGTTAAAAATGCATGGAAAAAGTTTGGTTTGGAACGTGTGATGCTTACGCATGGTTTCTTTTTATTCCAATTTGATACGAAGGAAGGTATGGATCGTGTCCTTGAGGAGGGGCCTTGGTTGATAAGGCTAGTACCTCTTTTCCTTAATATATGGACGCCTAATACTCGTTTGGAAAAGGATACGATTATTTCAGCTCCGGTTTGGGTTAAGCTGTACCATGTCCCTATTGTGGCATTTTCAGAAGTTGGCTTAAGTTTAATTACATCTCAATTGGGTAAACCAATTATGCTAGATGCTTATACTAGCTCTATGTGTCAAAAGTCATGGGGACGTAATACATATGCTCGTGCTCTTGTTGAAGTGTCAGCTTTAAATCCTCTAATGGAATCTGTTGTGGTGGCTGTCCCATTTCTTGATGGTACTGGATATTCGTTTGAAACGGTTGAGGTAGAGTATGAATGGCAACCTCCGCGGTGTGACACTTGTAAAGTGTTTGATCATGTTGATTCGAAGTGCCCTAAAAGTGTTAAAGTGGTTGATGTCCAGAAGGCGGTTGATGATGATGGGTTCACTAAAGTATCTAATCGAAATGAGAAAGGAAGGAATAAAGGGAAAGCAAAACAGATAGCAGGAATTCGGCTTACAAAAGCACAACCAACCTATGTTTATCGTGCTGTTCAACCTAATAATAAGAAGACTGATAAGGAGGCATTGTCTTCTAATCATGATGATCACAATGGGGATAGTACACAGTCTGAAAGGAGGCCACTGGTTTCTGTGGATAAAGATATTAATATTCTGGAGCTTCGCAACTCTTTTAGCTCTCTCATGGACAATGATAAAGTTCTTGATGTGGCTGATTCCCAATCTTCTCAAACGAATAAGGATCTATTAAATGATGATGATGAAGAAGTGGAGGACTTTTATGTAGAACCTGATCCGAGGATTCTTAAACAGCAGGTTCATTCTAAAATAGGGGCAAGCACTCCTACTGATGAGGTTTTTAATGTATAATCTCGCTTCATGGAACATAAGGGGCATGAACCAAGTCCCTAAACAAAAGGAGGTTCGTCAGGTTATTTTCGAAAATAATCTTTGTCTATGTGCGATTCTCGAGTCACATATAGCTAATTCTAATCTTCATAATTTATGTTCTAAAAAGTTTTAACGACGTGGAAGTGGAACTTCCTTAATGGGTGTGTCGTTTTCGAAAGGTTCGAAGCAATGCTCATTCTTGGCGGTGGAATCTCTCTGTATTGGATTGTTAAACGTGTTGTGGTTACATCGTCGATATTGATGATCAACGTAGATGTCTACTATGTTGTTCACACTTTTAACTGATGACATAAAGGATTCTTTTCTTGCTTCGTTATCTGCTGCGGCATAGAATCGATATCTTGCATCGCCGTGCTTTATGGCATAATTTGGGTTACTCATAAAGCTTATGTTCGTGATGATAGGCCTTGGTGTATTCTTGAGATTTTAAGTTTTCTTTGCATGTTAATGATAAGTTCTACAGGTACTTCTTATATTGTATAATGGGGTATGCCGTCGACTTTCAGAATGTGTGTGATTCTATTAAAGTTTATGCGATCGTTAATAGTCACAGGGCTTGTGATATACGTGGAATTCAATACCTAAGGGTGGAGAAGGAAATCTCTGAACAATAATAGATGTAGGAATAAATGGCGATTTCTGATTTCTTTGAGGTGTAAGTGTTGGTTCCTACGTGTTACTTTCAAAGCCGTATAGAATTTTCTGATATACTCGGCTTTTTGTGCTACGCATCCTTGATTGATGCGAATAAGCCACGGTCCCGTTTAAGTTCTACAATATTTGGGCTCAAAATCCTCAGTTTTACAGGAGGATTGTGTCTCATGGATGGTATGGTAATGTTGAGCGGTTTTTGGTCATGTTCAAAAGTATGTTTAACGCCCTTAAAGCTTCAAGAACTCTTCGCAAATTTCTATATGATCAAGGGTATAAGCATATAATGTTGTTAAGTTGCGTCACTGAGCTTGATGATGTCCAAAAAACCCTTGATTTGATCTAGTAATCCGAGTTACTGAGAAGAGGAAGCGGTTTGTATACTTCATGGTTTACTGAGCCTGTTCTGTGGAAGAAAAATTTCATTCTCACTAAGGCGGAATGATCTGAGTGGTCTGAAATTATGGGCGGACGCTAAATACCGCCTGTTTTCATAAAGTTGTGAAGAGTCAAGTTCTAGGATGGATCGTTAGTGTCACTAATTCTCTAATTCTTTGTATTGTTGGGTGTCAGGTTCCCTTGGCGTTTTGTTGATCATTTACTGCATTTCTAGGTCACAATTACAAATCCTATTATTTGACATGAATGATCTGTTTTGTAACACTCTCTCTGATGGTTCTGCTAGCCATATGATTCGTGATGTTACAAATCATGAGATTCGAAATGCTATGTTTTCTATGGGTGATAACAAGGCCCCGGGGCCCGGATGGTATTCTGTGCCTTTTCAGGAAGCTTGGGTTATTGTCGGCCTGATGTGTCTAAGCGGTTAAGGAGTTTTTTACTATTGGGCATTTCTCCTTAAGGAACATAATCATATATTATTGCCTTAATCCCAAAGGTAACTACTCCTATGAGAATTAATGATTTTCGCCCTATCTCTTGTTGTAATGTGCTATTTAAGTGTATTAGCAGTATTATTTCCAACCGTATGAAAGGTGCTTTACAAGATTTAGTTAGTATAAACATTCGGCTTTGTTCTGGGAGACCGTATATAGGATATTTTATTTTGACTCAAGTGTTATGCATAATATCACTGGATATGAGGTAGTTCCTAGTGTGCTTTCAAGGTTTGATATCCAAATTAATGGCTTATGACCACGGTTTGATTGGGACTTTCTTGCATGCGGTTTTTGTTCGGTTTTGGATTCCATTTTCCTAGGTTATGATTGGTTGGGATATTATGGAATTATTTCTTCTACGTTACTGTTCTCTATTAGTATCAATGGATCGAGTAATGGGATATTTAAAAGGAAAACTGTGAGGCTTCGTCAAAGGTGTTCTATGTCTCCTTATTTTGTTTACCCTTGTATGGATCCGGTTCTTAATTCTTATGCTTCATAGACGGGCTAGTGTACTATTATTTTACCTATCATCAGGTATTGCTCGAAATTAAACTTCATGTAATTTTATGTTTTGCTGATGCTATTTTTGTTTGCCATGGTGTGTGTGGAGTCGCTCGTGTTATTTATGGATTCTTTACAAGAGTTTAAGGTTGCCTCGGGTCTTACCCTAGTTTCTCCTAAGTGTACTGCGTATTCTGTAATGTTCTTCCTTATGTTAAGATTGGTATCCTGAACATTCTTCCTTTTGAAGAGGGTAATCTTCCGGTTAAATATTTAGGGGTGCCTCTTGTTCCTTCTCGGCTAGTATACCGTGATTGTGCTGAATTAATGGAGAGGGTTAAAAGGAGAATTTGTGATTGGAAGAATAAGTTTCTTTCCTTTGCCGGGAGAGCTCAACTTGTTCGTTCGGTTCTTAGCTCTATGCATGTGTATTGGGCTTCGGTGTTTATCCTTCCTTCTAGTCTTATTATTGAATTGGAACAACTTATGAGGGGGTTCTTATGGTGTCAAGGTGAGATTGAGATAAGAGGGTTTAGGGGGTAAGGGGGGGGGGGGGAGTCTAAGGTTGCTTGGGAGGTTATGTATTTGCCGAAGAAGGAAGGTGGTCTTGGTATTCGTAGGTTGGATATTTTTAATAAAGCTCTTGTTTCTTCGCATATTTGGAGTCTCCTATCCGGAAAGGAGTCGCTTTGGGTAAAATGGATCCACGTTTATAAACTTAATGGGCGTTCTTTTTGGGACATTCCTATTCGTGGTAATATGTCATGGGGTTGGCGTAAAATCTTGCATGTTCCGTAATCTTGTTAAGGCCTTTCTTTTCGAACCTTCATATTGGTAATGGTAACTTGACGTTTGCTTGGCATGATCATTGGAGTTCGGTTGGCCCATTATCAAAAATTGTCTCTAATCGTGACATATACTCAGCGGGATTCCACTTGAATGCTAAAGTAAAGGATATTTGTGACTCAGGTACTTGGAGTTGGCCGTTAGATTGGTATGCTAAATATCCTTTATTGACTAATGTCGTGGCTCCAATTTTAAATGACATACCTGATCGTATTACTTTATGTAATATGGATAATTTGGATGTAGATTTCTCGGTGGCTGCGGTGTGGGACTCTATTCGTCCGAGGAGTATAGAGGTGGATTGGTTTCATGTGGTATGGTTTTCACACCATATTCCTTGTTATGCTATTCATCTATGGTTAGTAATTAAAAGGAAAACTCAAGATACTCCTGTTCTTTTAAGACATGAGGTTTATGTAACAATCATTACATGAACCAGATTGTGTGATCCTCTTTGTGAAAGTCCAACCAGTTTCGCCTCACATCGAGATCATTTATTTTTTGGTTGCCGGTTTTCTTCATGGGTTTGGGATAACTTGAAGCCGTTATTATATATCCCAAATGTTCCTTCAGCCCTAGATGATATTGTGGCATTCCTTATTCCCGTGGCGAAGATGAAATCAATTCGAAGTGTTGTTTGCAAGCTTGTTTTCTCTGCTGCGTTTTATTCTATGGAAAAAGAGCGGGATTATGAATCTTTAAGGAAGGAGAAGAGGCGTAGAATCGAAGGACAAGATTCTTGGGAGCTTATTAAGTCTAATGTTCGTCTTAATATTGACTTGCTCTTTTAAAAGCAGGCTTAATGTTCAGATGCTAACTCATATTTGGAAGTTGCCTAGTTCGCTTGTGAGACCTTCTCCTACTTTGGTGTAATGTGGAATAAAGCTCATATTTGGTGGACGTGTAGGTGGCAAGCAGGCTAGTTTATTGTCTTATGTAGGTTTAAAGTGGTTTTATTCCTATTAGGTCTATTGTTAGTGTATTTGTTGTTCTTTTAGCTTTTTTGGGGCACTGTATAAGTTGCTTTAGAGTTGTCAAGCTTAGCTTGAGGTTAATGTGGTACTTCAGCCACCATTCATTGTTCTAAACTGAAATTGTTTGGTCTTTGCCTCAATATATTTTTACGGGGTATGCTTTCCTTTTACCCAAAAAAATAGAAACTTGGAGTTGTAGTGTTTGCTCTCAAAAGGTGGAGGCATTATCTGTATGACACTAAGTACGTTGTGTTCACTGATCATAAGAGTTTGCAACATATTCTTGATCAGAAGGAGTTAAACATGAGACAACGCCGATGGTTGGAACTGTTGAGTGATTACGACTGTGAGATTCGTTATCACCCGGGGAAGGCGAACGTGGTATCTGATGTACTAAACCGAAAGGAATGGATTAAGCCATTACGAGTTCAAGCCTTGGTTATGCTATTGGTCGTAAATTTCGAGCAAATTTTGAATGTAAAGTGAGGGCAAAGAAAAGAGGAGTATTACATAAATGAAAGATTGTGTGGTTGGTATGATAGAAGTTGAGCCCGTTGCTGACGAAACATTTTGTTTGGGAACTGGAGTTGGATACCCTGTTTTGGTGACTTGAGAGCTTTGATTATGCACGAGTCGCATAAGTCAAAGTATTCGATCCATCCCGGGTTGGACAAGATGTACCAAGATCTGAAGAAACTGTATTGGTGGCTCAATATAAAAGCTGAGATTGCCACCTACGTTAGTAAGTGTCTGACCTGTGCTAAGGTCAAAGCCGAATACCAAAAACCATCTGGTTTGTTGGTTCAACCTGTGATCCCAGTATGGAAGTGGGAAAACATTACAATGGATTTCGTTACTAAGCTACCGAAGACGTCGACTGGACAAGACACAATTTGGGTAATTGTCGACCGCCTTACTAAATCCGCTCATTTTCTACCAATGAGGAAGAACGACTCAATGGAGAAGTTGACTAGATAATACTTGAAGGAAGTAGTCACGAGGCATGGTGTGCCAGTTTTGATCATTTCTGATCGAGATGGTAGGTTCACATCTCAATTCTAGAAATCACTTCAGAAAGCTCTAAGTACTTAATTGGATTTGAGTACGGCTTATCACCCTCAAACTGATGGTCAAAGTGAAAGGACCATCCAAACCTTAGAAGGTATGTTGAGTACTTGTGTGATCGATTTTGGAAAAGGTTGGTATAGGCATCCACCCTTGGTAGAATTTTCGTATAACGATAGTTATCACACGAGTATCAAAGTTTCACCATTCGAAGCACTGTATGGCTGAAAGTGTCGATCGCCTATCTGTTGGGCTGAGGTTGGAGATGCTCAACTTATGCAGACGATCTGTTAATTGGAAACTACAAAAAAAGTATTCCATCCAATCATCACGCCCTCCCCCCCCCCCTCGGGTATTCAAGTGCAACGTGATAGACGAAGAGTACGCCGTAGGAGACGTAAGCATTGGAGTTTCAAGTTAGAGAAAAGGGTTATGTTGAAAGTATCGCCATGGAAGGGGTGATAAGTTTCAGCGAAATAGGGGAAAGCTGTGAACCTCGGTTTATTGGTACTTTCAAGTTCTTCAAAGTTGGTACAGTGCTTACGACTTGAACTCCAGATCAGTAAGTATGTTCATGTACTTTTCATGTTTCCAATCTGAGAAGCGTTTCTCTACGAACACTAGCTATTTCCGTTGGATGAAATTCAGATTGATGACAAGCTTAATTTCATCGAAGAACCGGTTATAATCATGGATCATAAAGTCAAACATTTGAAGCCGTATCCCGATTGTGAAAGTCCATTGGAATTCTAGGCGAGGCCCTAAATTCACTTGGGAGTGCGAAGATAAAATGCTAGAAAAAGTACCCTCATCTTTTCGCTAACCCTACATCTACGTCAAAAGCTACGTCTTAAGCTTTAAGGATAAAGCTCTTTTAATGGGGGAAGGATGTTACACCCCGTAAATTTCAGATCATTATTTTAAACATTTATGTTCATTATTCTGACGTTTATAAGTTACGTGTTAAGTCGTCGTTAAACCAGGAAGTTGTCCCGCGTAAAGCTGAAAAACGTCATCGGATGAGTTCCGGCTTCGGACCAAGTTTGGTCTGCTTATATTATACGTGATATGATTATTCTATAGAGTTATGTAGGTTACGTACACTCTCATTTACGATTTTACATTTTTCGCGTACGTTTTACGTTTTTAGCAATTTATATCAAACAGAGACCCGAAAAGTTGTCACTTTTGCATGTAAACCCGAGTTATCATTTGTTACGTATTAAACATCAAAAATTTCGTTCATGTCCTTCCCTCATGATCAATTCGGACGCATAAACTCAAACAAAATCATCATAAACTCAAAATAAGTTCATGGAGCATGTTTTTGAAATACTAGCTCATGTGATCTTGTAAGCTTATGATAGTGACATCTCATGAAGTCACTACCATGCACTCTTCCCATGCAAAGATTCCCATGTGACTCTTGCTAGCACCCTTGACCAACTAGACTTTGGAATGAACCTTAGTCCTAAAAATTTAAATCCTTGGTCCTTGTGGACTTGCCCTAGCCGAACACCACACACATACCCCTTTGGTGTGTGTTGGTCACTTGATACTACAAGACAAGAAGCTAAAGCCTTCCCTATATCCTATAAATACTATACTATTTCCACAAGTTCGAGGTTCACTTTACATAACAAGCCTCCAAAAAAATTTCTTCTTTTCTCCTCTTCTATGCTTTCATAAAGACCCACGACTCAAACTACGAGTGATTTGGGGTTCTTTAAGATAGGGTTAGAGTTTCCGTCTTTGATTGTCTTCATATTCAAGCATTACAGAGGTGTGTTATTTCTAAGGTTAGATTGTAAGAAGATTAACAGTGGTGGTCATTTGTTTATGGGTTCTTGTTGTAAGTATTATATTAGGGTTTTTTGAAGGGTGTTTTTACTTGGTTTTCTCAGATACAAGCGAGTAACTGGGTTGTTATGGTCTTGTGTTTCCTCTTGTTCTTTGTTTTCACTCTTGTAAGCTTACTTTTGCGAAGGACTCTTTACATCTTGGATTTCTACTTTATTGCGTCTCTTATCGTGTTAACTTAAATCCGATCATAAACTTGAAAACAAAGAAAATCTACAAAAAAAAGAAAATAACTTAATAAAAAAAGTACTACATAATACCAAATGTTTTTGTCAGCTTTTTGCATCTAATTTACCCAGGTCGTCATTGATTTGTATTTGTTGTAGGTAGGAAAGGATAATATAATAGAGTGTTAGGAGGTGCTGCACCTAAAAAAAGGACATCCCGCATCAAGAATTGAATGATAAGATAATTCAGTTTCTTATCCTGCTAGGTCCCCACCCCCACCTCATATGGAGTTGGTTTTTTTTTGTGTTTTTGTTTATATCTCGAACGACGGATTATTTGTTTATTTTGAACGGGATTTTGGGTGTGTGATTTTCAAAAATAAAAAGACAAGTATAATGAAAATAATGTAAATGTTGTTATGTTTTCGCTGTTATTATTGGCATATCTTGTTTTGAGAGTGTTTTTTAAGTGAAAGTGATTAGGGTGTTGTTTGTTGGTTACAGGCTTTTGAGCAGGCTGTTGTATTGTGGTGTGTTATTTGTTAGTTATGTGGTTTGAATTTGGTTTCATTCAGCCCATTTATTATAAAAAAAAATTATATGTAATTGTTGAAAGATAATATGGAGAGATTAGCTTTTGGAAAAATATGTTAACATTTTACGGGAGGAGTTAAATATAGCTTTCTACAGATAAGAATTATGGTTTATTTTCCTTTCGACCTAACCACGCCATTCTGTGAGGGAGGTGGAGTGCGTGCAACAGATGGTTTGATGTGACTAGGTTGCCAACATTTTTCAATTAAAATAATTATATATATTCAATTTTTTAATTTATAAGTGTCGGTGATTCTGACAAAAAAATTCGGTTTCCATAATTGTTCGAAATATTATGGTGACAGTGGCATTCAGGATGAACTTGTAATATTTTATTTGGATTTTGCGTAGGTTCTAATGATGGCCTCAGGAGTTCATCTTTTTCGTTCTAAAAAATCTAACCCAATGAGTAAAATATCTTGAGTAATCATCGACATATCACTAATATACCATTTTTCTGATTAATACTCACCGACAGCATAGGTCCACAAACAAAGTTTCCATGTTGAATAGATGTAGCGTTTTCTTGGTTTAATGTCTCGTTTACCTTTGAGGTTGATGGGGAGATTTCTATGCTTTTTCCTAACTACATGCCAGAACTAAAATGTCTTGTTGAAATTTTAAGTCTTGGAATGCCTGTGCAAAGACCAGTGTCTTTAGCTAGCTTATGTTAATTAGTTACGAAGTTGGAGATGTTATACCGACGGTGCGCATAACCAGAGCTCTTCATTAGTCTTTTTGACAACTTTAAGATAGATGACGATTGGATTGTTGGAAGATGTTTGTTTATTTTAATGATTATTTTAAAGATATTGTCCCATCAAGAGAAATTGTGTTAATTTTGGGGTGTAACCCAAATTTGTGTGTTAGCAGTCACGGGTACGGAGGAAGGTATGTACAACACTTCTAAATTGATCGAAATTAAATAAAATTTATATTAAAGCATAAGGTGTTGTTATCGTGTTTTTCCAAAATCAACTGCAAGCTTCATGACAATCGCAAAATTTTTGACCAACCATACAAGTTTGTCCAAAGCCCCCTTCGTACGAATGTTTATTTGTTTGAGAAAGTATGAGGTTGATTTTTTTGAAAATGATTTTTTTTGTTTAACATTTAGTAATGTTAGGGGTTGTAATAAGTGTTTATGTTTTTATATACTCTTGAGGGTGATTGATAGTGAGTTAACTTTTTCCCATCTTTAGTCACCATTACCCATAATTCTTTGCAATATGTCATGTGTCCCGAATCTATACTGTACTAGAAATTTACTAACAAAGTTCATGAGCTGAGGAGCGGTTCCCGGTTATGTGTTTGAACATCCAGGAGTCCAGATTTTTGACCAGAGAATAATTCTGGACAACTCGCTCATGACAATGGAGAAAGAAGGAAGATGTAATATCGTAGCATGGTTCCTGCCATGTATGATTGGGTTCCGAGTCGTTAGCAGATTCTTAAGATTCTAAAAATCTTATGCTTTTTTTTTTACCTCGAACTCATAAATTTTAACAATTTTTGGGGTTCCTTTCTAATTAGACTTTTAAGCTCTGGTTTTTGTGTTTCATAGAAAGGTTGGGGTAAGTGGTTGGATTGTTTCTCATTGGAGGCACTACGTTTAGCTGAAATGTTTGATCCTAGTTTAAAGGGCAACAAATTACCGTAACTACTTAGGTTAAAAGTTTATGCCTGAGTGTGTTTCCACTTTATGTGCATTTTTAATGAATACATAACCCGTAGGTATTTCCAAATATGTTTCTGTTTTTATGTTTCTTAGCGATTTAGTTCGGGCATTCACATTTTTCACAAATCCAAGGGGAAAGAAAAAACTATCATGAACACCACATCAAACAAAAGATTTCTTACACTAGCACAAATATGTTTCAGAAGGAATTCACATTTCACAGTTGGAACATGCTTTAAACATCAATATGCGATGAATAAGATTAGGTTTTTAGAAAAATAATTGTATATAACAGATAGTGTTAAATATGTTTGTCATGATAAAGTATTCTGTTTACCTTAGAGATAGGGTGTGTTGAGATGCTTTTCTTTATTCTGCATGATCCTAATGTGGTGTATCGCTGAGATCATCATTCTTATATTTGGCAGTTTTTAGGTCCACCGGTAGACTTTGATCCGAGATTTCTTCTAATAGTTGAACACTTCATTCATGTTAGAAGGTCAACAAAGGGATGTTTGTGTTAGAATCTGATGTTATTGATGACTTCTACCTGTTTTACTATTGCTTGAGGATTGTGAGAGGTTCAGGAATCCTAAATCTTTCTTAACATTGTTTTTTGTGGGTGTATGGCAACCTTTTTTTGCACTAAGATTAATCGCATTCGATATGGGCTATGTATCTTCATACATATATTAAGTAACTCTCTTCAAATTCATCTGTGGGGCTATACTTATCAGGAATAAAAAAAGTTCTAAACTCTTTTATCCTAAAGGTTGGTTTGCTTCTTTTCTTGTGAGTTGACTGATTCTGAAGAAGATCAGCTTGTTCCGTGAGTTGTTAAACTTATGTATTCTTGTGACCATTTCCCTATATTGAATAACATAGGAGCGAGAGGTTCTAAATCTTGCTTGACATTCTTGGAACAATTAGTTGTGTAGGCAGTGATGGTATTTGTGCGTGCTAAATATCCAAATATCTTTTCCTTTTTTCTTGATTTGTAAATATTTTTCAGTATGATGTTATCAACAAAAACCTTATCTTGAAAGTTGAGCTTTTAACTCTCATTCTTGTTGATTTTAATTTCAGGTTTATCATTTGAAATGCGAGTTTGAATGATATTAGAACAAAACGTGTCTTTTTAATTGGTCAAATGCTGCTTATGTTTTAAAAAGGCCTGTTTGATAACCATTGCTGAGAGTAAGTTATCGTGCTGACTCAGTTGACATGTGTTATCGTTGTTTTACCAAATGAAGTTGAAACACATGATAAGCATGATTTTGTATAAGAAGAGCGGTCTAAATGTCAGACTAGTTCTTCAGTTTGCCTCTTTTGTTTGAGTAAGCTGTGCTCAAACTTTGGCCGAGCCACTCTATTGAAAGTCATACACGGCGCTCGGAATCTATTTTCCGCTCCGGAACTTATGCTGTCCTGTGTTTCGCAGTGATATGTCGCTGATTATCGTATATCGTTATCAACTTACAGTAATGTATGAGAGTACATTGTCCTTGCTGGTTAACGTTTGAAGTGAGTCTCTCGTCAAATCTTGGAGTCACGAAAAAATTCTGAATTTCAATGTGCATTGTTTATCGCATTTTTAATAACGTAATGTTATTGACGCGTTGAAGAAACCTATTGTCGGATGATTGAGTTGTATTGAGCAATTCAAGAGAAATACAATATTTTTCAAGTTTGAGAGTGACGTTTCAAAAAGATCATTAAAAGCATTTTTTGAATTCAAAAGCTTGGTCTCAAGATTACAAGTTTCATTTCTCTTTCCATCCATATTCACAGATTAACCAAGTAAAGACATAGAATTCATCACAGTTAAAAGAATTTCTTAAGACATGATTTGTTGTAAGAGTCGATCATTTTATAAAAGTAATTCTTTCTTAGCAATGTCCAAACATTGTTTGTCGACTGAAGACTGTTGAACAGCAGCGTCTATTTGGTCAAAAAAATGTCTATACTTCTATTTTTTCATTTAAAAGATTCTAACAAACACATTGAAGATGTTTTTAAAGATTTTAGATATTGAATAATTAATGGTTAAACAAGCTTTTGTATTTCAAACCCCTTCACCTTCTATTTGAGCATAGGTGTTGGTTCTATCTTTACACATTGTCAAACTGTAGCAAAGTGGAATTTAATTATTTTTAAAGGCTTTCCCATTTCACAATTTAATTATCTTAGAAGTTCCTTAGGAGCTTCAAAATTTGATGGTAATGCATCAGATAGGGTATTTATAGTTTCGGGTCAGACATAAGCAAACAGGGGAAAGCTTTGTTCAGCCGGCAATTACTTGTTTTGGAGTAAAAATGTTTCCCGAAATCATCAGTTAGTCTATTTAACTTATTTCATTTAATCAATAGGGGTTTATGTAGAAATGTTTTATTAAAACCTTGGATCCTGTTTACTTTTTCAGACATTTTGATCGAGAGACCAATGACTACTGCTTCCGAAAAGCAATGGTTCTAATCATCAATCCAGGACATAGCAACATTGTTTATCAGAAACACAATACCTCATACAAGGTTGGTTTAATCCGCTGAGCTTTCTTAAAGTTGAAAAACGGATTTTGATAACCTAGAGCTTGTTTATGTATATTATCATAGAAGGCTTGAGGTTAGTGTAAAACTGTGCGCTGTTTGGGTAGATTGACCACTTTTTAAAAAGAAATATTTCAAGTTCCTTTATCTTCTTTTCCAAATAATTTTGTTTTCCATATATTTATCTTCCTTTTTCTTTGGCATTCATTTTTGAAAATCATGAATGTTTGCTTTTTTTTTACAATAAGCATGCCTTTTCTTTCATGTGTTTGAAAGATTTAGCACAAGTGAGGTCCACTTGTTCTTTGCAAGTGCAAGCTTTCCTTATCATTCATCCTATTATGACTTCCAATCATTTTTTCATGGAAATACTTTAAAACAAAAACTTTGTTCAAACTGTTATAACTCGTTCTTTAATATCTCTCTAGCTCAGCGGTTACCTGAATTCATTATTATGTTCCTTATTAGCCTTTTCCTAATTATTTACATGATTAAGCATGTGTTCTGACATTTGTTTTATCACAAATAAAACAATGAATCTTTGTTTGATGTTGCAAATGAGAGATACTTGAACATTTGATGTTGGTTTCTTGCAAATATTTAGAGGACAGAATGCTATTGAAAAATCACTTATGTGTATTTATTCTCTTAAAAATCCATAGTGGGAGGTGTTCAAAATCCTGCATAAAAAATTTGCACTCGCACACACCATTAAAGACGGTTATAAATAGATTGTGTCTGTATAGTAAACATGTCATATGTGATGGTATTTGCGTGAATGCATGATGGTGGATTTCTGAGATTTGATATCACTCATGGGTTTTCATCGGACTACATTCAGCTGCGCTATGTTTGAGCGAATTGAAATGATAGTGCGACATGAGGAAACGGTAGACATGGCATGTACATTGTAGGCTCATTTCACAATCATCCATTTTTTTAATTATAGCTTGAAAGTAAAAAACGAGAGACATTTTTACCACAAAACGGAAAATAGATTTTTGTTGAAACATCCTAAAATATGCTTGCTGATTGGAATTTCAAATGGGGTTTTCGGACACTTTCGGGCTTGTTTGAGCATTAAAAACATAGGCGAAGCATATAGTAACACTTATATAATAATTAGGAACATTAAAAACGTCATAATCACATTTTAGAGAAAGCATTGAGGTTTCCAAATATAGTAAGGGTTGCATTAGCGGGATAAACGTAAGAGGTAGACGTTTAGGTTTCGCTAAGGCGTTTATAGAATTACGGACTTAAGAAAATATAAGAGACGGTATTAACGTCTCGAAACTAAAAACTTTCCTAAAATGGAAAGTTTCTAAAAATGACAACTTTTGGATAAATGTCGGGACTTAACAAAGAACTTTATAATTTTATTTAGTCACGTATTTATTATATAAGAAAAAACACAAATACTTATGGATGTCTATTTCTTTTATAAGCGTCTTATCTGATGTTTCATATTTATTCCTCGTTTCTGAAGTGTGTCTTTTAATTAGGTCGCGGTTAGAGTCGTTCGATTTAGTTATACTCTTCTGTGATTTACCTTCTCACCATTTGCTTAAGGTGAGTTCATAGCCCCACTTTTCTAACTAATTTTACTTACGTTTCATAGCTTTGGGGTGAGAACATTGTTGCTTTCAAATAAAATAGACACAAGTACTTTACTTGAGATTTTCCCTATTTACGTGTTGCCTAAGTAGCGTACGGACCACTATTCCCTAAATTTATCATGAACCGTTAATTTCTTAACTGACCTTTGGTTAAGTAAGCGTGAGTGTTATAAATAGATCTATGGAGACTGATTATCCCCGTCCGGGTAAGTAGCACTTACTAGTTGTAGTGATGTCGAACTAACGGACGTATAACATGTCGGATTTCGTTTAGGTGATCTTGGTCAGATACCTGTATGGCAAGCCTTTCTTAGCATATTTAAATGCTCCATGCCTATTGAGCTTCGGTGTCATGAGCTTAGTGAAACGTAAATGCTTTTTATGTGAAATTGTATCTGTTATAATTGTTTGGAAATCTTGTGGTCCACCTTATTACGTTTAAACCAAACCTAGGAATTCACCAACATTATGTTGACGTTTTAGCAATGTTTTCAGTTGCTTAGCTTGGATCTATTCTTGAAGTGCAATGTGGAGTCTGATGCATACTTGGATTTTCAAGAACATTTATCTTTCATTAAATACTGTTGTCTTTTAAAAACAAATTCTTAAGCTTCCGCATTATTACTATTAAACGCATTTGAAATATGTAATGACTTAAAGTATTTTTATCAATTGCAACAATGTTTACTTTTACAAACGTCCATATAGTGGTCGTTCCCTTGATCTTGTGTGATGTATTTTATGACGTCACACCCCCGGACATGTATTCCATCCATGCCCCTTTTGGGGGTGTGACACAAAGATTTAATGTTGCATATAAAATTCTAAACACTAGCAATAGAAAGTAATTTACCTGCAAGAAAAAGACCCATGATAAAGTCATACCAATTCGCAAATTCTTAGATCGAGGTCCATTTGTTGCAACATTGATACAATATCAAATTACTGTGTACATTGAAAAAACTAAACACTTTGGAGTTATATTTTAACTGGTCCTTTCACAAGTAAAGCTACTTCTACCGAAGTTATTGTTGTGTCATTATTGTATTTGTATTTCCTGTTATAATTATTTTTAGTGTATTCTTTGCATTCTACTTTACCTCTAGTGAAGGGCAATATAAGATGCTTTTGCAAGCTCCCCTCTTGTTTTTGGATTAGATTGACCTTTCCCCTTTGGTTTAACCTGAAAGTATAATAAAATGTCAAATGGCTATATGAGATTAGTTGCCTGCTAATTTTGTAACAATGGGCCATTTGTTATTAAGAAATTAAAAAGAAAACAAAATAACTTGGCTGACAAACCATCCCGCCTCACCTAAATCTATTTGTCCGGTCTTTAAAATATGTACATGACCAAACCCATTTTTTATACAAACATGATCTGACCTATGACATGACCAAACCCAACATGCCTATTTTTACCTCTATAGTAGGTTTGACAGTAGCGTTAGGATGACTTGTTCTCGTAGTTGTATTGCCCTAACGCAAACAACTCAAACAACAACGAGTGCTCCCAAGACGATACTTTTAAAAATCAAAAAGTGCCACCTGCCTGGTAAGATTGGATATAATTAAAAACAAAGAATACTAGAAGTTTATTTAAATGTTATAACTTAATGTGTGTTCCTCTTGATATTACCCCTCAACAGTAAACATTCTCGGATTTTGTCTTTTGAGCTTTTATTTGGACTAATAATGGTTAACTTAATTATTTGGAATTGATATCGTAGAGGTTGAAAAGGAGTTTATTTAATTGCGTATTTGGCAAAAGTAGCATGTAACAACCCCAAAATATGTGGCAGCGAAATGGTAGCCAGAGGCGTTAATTCATGATACAATAGCACAAGATATAAGAGAACGACCTCTAAATGAGTCATTTTAAAATATAACCTCGTTGATTTGATTGAAATAAATAAGTTATAACATTTGTCCCAAGAATTTGCATCAAAATGAAAGACTTAAATTAGTACAACGAGGAATGATAGTTTGCATGCATAAAGAAATCCATGAATGTATTCTTGAAAAAGTTTGGACTCCAATGCACATCAAGAACATCATGCAGCTTATTCACCTGAGAAATACATGCTTAAAAGTGTCAGCATAAAGTTGGTGAGTTCATAGATTTATGTATGTATAAATGTGGGACAGCGAGAGTTTAATATGTGAAATAATGTAACACATACAAAATCACAAAATGTAATTATGATTGCTCTAAGCTCATGACACTGAAGCTACAACAATATATGTATGCCAATCAATTTTAGGCAATCAAATATGTGCAAATTCATGCAAATAATGTGCCAGTGTAGATGTTCAACCCGCAACATCTAGAATCCGATATTGTATACGTCCGTTGGCCATGTTTGGCACCAATCCCGGACGGGGATGTCAATCCCAAATAGATCTATATATAACACACGCGCTTACACAAAGTAATTAATAGTTCATGATATTGGGCATAATGGGTTATCGCTACATAGGCAAACTCGTAATTTGTTTAAAAGAGTACTTGCGTCCAAATGTAAAAAATGCATGTATCTCACTCCGAGATTTATAAAAAAGTGATAAAAAGTAAAGCGGGGCTATAAACTCACCTCAAGTGATGGTATTGTCTTTGAAAAAATCAACAAGGAATGTCGTCACAAAGGACATGTATGCAACCTATTTAATTATAGGTCGATTTAGAATAATGCAAGTGAATATAAAATAATGCACTATATTTTATATTGTTATATCACCACTTAATAGTTTGTGTTTTAGTTTAATAGTCAAAATAATGTTTACATTAAGTTCATCATTTAATTTTCAAGTGTATACATTCGTAACATTTTCTAATTGTCCGAAAATTAATTATAGTCTAGTTCGCTTGATTTACTATTTTTATTATTTTTACAACGTCAACATATTTATAGTGTAACTAGTTTATACAATAATATTTATAAAGTTTTTAACGCGTATAAATATTATACAAGTGATACTAAATTATTTCCTAAGGTTTTTATAGTCCAAACATACCCGAAAATATTCGAAAACACTATTTTACGATTCTAACAGCTTTGACACTATATAAAAATGTGCGCAAAAAATTTATAGTAATTTCAGAAAAATAGTCCAAGTTTGATTAAGTATAACTCTTCCGTTTTACACTTTCGGGCTTCAAAAATAATTTTGTTTTACCAAAAAATCATTCCGAACAAGTTTCTAGTTTTATACTTAAGCCGGTTCAGACCCGAAAGGGATCAAAATTACTAAAACCAATTCTGCCAGATTCGATAAAAAAACTGCATTTGCCGGTATTGTTTGTTTTGACCATATCTTCTTCGTTATATGTCCGTTTTTCGAGTTCTTTATATGCCCGAAATCGTATTTAAGTGTATTAACATATTTTTAAAGTTTTAACTCATCACAAAGTCCCTATCTTTTTGTTTTGAACCGACTGCCCTTAGGGGTATTTTATACCCAAACTTTGTAATTTTTACTTCATTTTTACACAACAAAAACCTCTAATCTAATCACCTCAACCTCCTTCAAAATCAATACATCCAAACTAACCTAATCCATTCAACTCTTCACAATATAATGAATAAAACATGAAATAACTTATAAAACTAAATAAGCTAGAATATGAACATTTAATTAAACAACATGTTAAATAAATTAACAAGTACTTATTTCATACCAAAATAAATATTTCTAGATGTTCCTTTATGTATATAATTTATTTTACATTTCTTGCAAATAAATATATATGTAATTATTGTTCTTGATTTCATTGTAAACTTTTATTAAAATTTACTAGTTGGTGATATAACTTTATAATCAAGATGATCATGTGGAAAAATAAATAATGTAAGTATAGAAACATGTATAAACATGCTCAAGATGTATAAAAATTAAAAGAGTAGATAGAATATGCTTACAAAGTTTATGAACACAAATGAAACCTAGGTTTTGATTTTTAACCCCAAAACTTATAAAACCCAACTTGAAATACTTAAAACCCTAGCTTAAATCTTGAAACCCAAACTTGAAAACACCTTAGAACACCTTAGATATGAACCTTGAACACAATAGTATGCTTAAAATATCAAGAAAATAGAAAACAATGGGAACCCTTTCTAGCTTATTTGAGCCATGAGCTTTGGTATAGAAAAAGAGAGAATTTGTGTGTTTTTGCAAGTGATAAAATGAGTGTATAATGCTAGTTATATGTATAAGAGTATAAGAAAATATCTAGGAGATAATTGGTACAAATTATTCAAGAAATCAAGGGGGCGTGGGCTAGTGTAAGCAAAGGGTAGGAAATGGAGTGTTAGGTGAGACTTGTAAGAGAGTTGGTGTTGATTTGCATCCTAGCTAGATTATGAGAAGACTTGGAGATATTTGGTATATTGTATAAACTAGGAAAATTGTTGTGTATGTATGCAGTGACCGGTTGCGTAGTTAATAAAGGGAGGGAAATGTTTAATTTTTGATAAGGTATAATTATTGTGGGTATTGGTAAAAGTGGTATAATTTACATGCATGCACGAAAGCTCATAACGCAAAACGTAAGCGTTTTACGTAACGTATAAAAATAACATATGAAAATTTATAAATTATCTTCGTAATAATTATATAACACTTGTTTGACCTAAACTTTTATTTGTTTAATGCCGGTTTACGTTAATTGTTGATTTTTGGTTTACGCGATTTAACTTAACGGTTATAATTAAAAGTAAACACGTAAAGGTTCAAAGTAAATAGTTTTGAGTTTATTGACGTAAAATGACCTAAAATTGTGGGTTGTCACAGTCTTCCCCTGTTAAAAGAGCTTTGTCCCCAAAGCTCAAGTCGTGGTCTTTGATGAAGGTGCGGGGTCGGCGAAAAGGTGCATATACTTTTCTTAATCCTTCTTAAATGTGTTCCCAACTTCATTTTCTTATTACAGAAAGTCTCATCGGGACGGGTTTCAATTCCTTGTCTATACCACTTAAGATTTTTCATCCTTGACATTTTTCTCCTTAATTGCTTCAGCTTGAGCATCCAAGATTTGTGATGGCGGGTGATGTGTTTCAAAAGCTTTAAATTTATAATGACTAAAAATACCAATTTTATTATAGGGAAACACACGGGTAAAAGTATAACCCACGTATATAATATAATCTTTTTTAGGTAAGACCAGGTCGTCCACATGGATTTGAGTAGTGTTCAAATAATCAGAAAGAAAATAGACTTTAACAACTTTGAAAATAACTTTTGTTTTACCAGTGATAATAGAGATGACTACTCGGATAGTTGAGAATAATTTATAAGTAATGGTAATGATTAAGACCTCGAAGATGAAACTTTTAACTTATAAAAAGGATTTCTCGTCAGAAAACGTTTTCACAAATTAACTTAATTAACTTAAGACTTATATTTAGTTGGCTAGACCAGATGTGTCACTCAAATGATCTAGTTACTTATTATATCAAAGCTTATTTGTTTATCAATTTACGAAAGTGGATTTCTCGACACAGACGATAAAGACCATAGATAAATCCTTAAAACCATATAGATCATAACAGGTCTTTCGACCTATACCGATACGATTATATAATCTAAGTTGATAAGCAAAACCGACAAGATAAGATATAATAGGGGTGCAACATAAGCTTGAGATTAATGAGATCACGATCATACCAAACACTTATTCATTATCATAACTTCACCGAGTAGTCATGAGAGAATTAGCCTCTCATGGCTATGTAGTTCATAAAATAACTTGATTCAACAAGAAACCTCATTATTTCAATAAACTACGATGATATTCTTCTTCGTTCTTGGTTGTTTGATCTTGAATCTTCAAAAGGTATGGTGTTTATGGTTTAGGAAAAGGTTGGGAAGGTTTAGAACTTCATAAGGGAGAGGGATTGTGCGTGAGATAAGAGAAGTGTATGAAGGAAATGATTTGATTGAGGAATGACGAAAATGTGTGAGAATTTTGGCTCTATTTATAGGCTGAATTTCAGGTAGAAGTGCGGCGCACTTGGTGTGTTAATGCGCCAGTATTTATTAACTTCATTTATTTGTGTGGCCAGATAGGAAGTGCGGCGCACAAAATAATTTGTGCGGCGTGCTTGGGGAGTTAATGCATTATTTTGACTGATCTTTTAATTCTTTTGACTTTGAGGAGAAGTGCGGCGCACAAGGGGTAAGTCGCGTACATTTGCACTTTTCAGCTTTAGATTATCTTTTTTCTTGTATCTTGATTTCCGAAGTGTATAAGTACTTGATCTTTGTTTAATTTGAGCTCGGGATGTCTTCAAGTGAACCTGCAAGTATTTCATGCTATTAAGTATCGAAAGTTCACAAGAAATGATAAAATATATATAAATAACGTCACCGAAAACATGTATAATTTAGGCGTTATCAAATCCCTCCATACTTAGCTATTGCTTGCCCTCAAGCAATCAAAGCGAGAAAATAAGATCATTTATCGTAACGTGAAGAAAATTTTGGATTTTTAGCAAGGGTTTGCATATTGATTAACTTTTCAGGCATAAACATATAACATAGCACCTCACAGGGGAATGTGTTTGATTTTTATTTCACTCGAGCCACTCATATATGGGTTATATTTTTGTGAAGACACTCAATTTGTACATACATAATCTAGACAGCTACCATATGCTTGTACTTGACACATAAACATGACCGAGGAGCGGAACTTGATACTGATGAGGGATAATAGCATATACAAATCTTTATGTGCCGGAACTTAAGCCTTTATTTTTTTGAGATAATATATATATATATATATATATATATATATATATATATATATATATATATATATAGGCTCTGGTTCCTTTGAGAAGGTTTTTTTTTTGAGAAGATGAGAATCTTCGTTTGTAAAGCAAATTGATTCAATGTTTTTTGATTAGATTCACAAGTCAACAACATTTATTAATGAAATCGAATCTATAATCACAAATTTGATTCACAAATCTGTTAAAATCCGATTTATGAATCGAATCTATACCTCATACTTATTGCTTTCGTTTAAATAGGGCATATGTCACGCACATCCGGTTTAAAATGATCAAAATCGCCACTCTTTTATTAAGTATCAAGCAGTAACAGATTACTCTTTGGCTTATGCTTAGCTTAAGTAACTCACTAGCTAGACAAGCACGTGAAGAAACAGATCTGGAATATACATACCTTTGTGTCACCTAAAAAAAGAGGCCGAAATTTTGATTTAGTATTAGTATGAGTGAATCCTTACCTATAGTACCAAACATTAATCACATGTTCACCGAGAAAAGCAAGATATTAAGAGCTTAAAGCAAAAGAAATGTTAAACTCAGCTCACTAACAAGCAAGTATTTTGAGGTCAGCCATAAACATAAGCTTTTCCACTTGAAATGTTCATGATATATTTGCTCTCGTCAAGACTAGTTCACATGTTGGTGGGTTACAGTTTAAGTTTCATGAGAGTTTCATATTCAAATTATTCACCCAAACAATATAACCTTGTCAGAATCTTGACATCAGTTTCTCTGGAAGACTTGACATTAGTTTCTAAACATAAACACAACTGATATAACATATAACAAAATAATTTAGGAAATCGTAACAGAGTGAATAAGGTTTCGATAGGTAAAAATACAAACTAAGATGATAATTTATGACTAAACAAATCCTTAAGGTTCTGATAGGTAAAAATACAAAACATGATGATAATTTATGACTAAAAAAGTCCTTAGTAGCTGAAAAGTAAACACGATCGAAATATTGCCAACAAGAATTCAAAATTAATCTAATTCTCATAAACTTTATAGCTTTGCAATAGAATTCTAGGTACAATAATATAGAGTACCTGTACACATGTAGTTTACTGGATTCCAAGCACACACAGGTTACACTTGAAACGACTACTTCGATAAGCTTTAAAAAGTTCAAAAAATTATCTGCAACACAAGAACAAAACTGTATACACAGAAACTCCCACCCCTACCTATTGTTTCTTTGCTAAGTAGATAATCACACCAGGTGGTTATTTGTGACATGAAGTTGTAGAAACTTCAAAGAAGTCAAGATAACCGTATTCACCCGCCTCTACGGTTCTACAATTGGTATCAAAGCAATTTACATAAGTTTTCAAGCGTTAAAGCCTTCTCGAGAAGTCGTTTTAAGTTGAAAACTTCTTTTTTAAAAATTCAAAATCCTAACTTCGGTTTTTGAAAAAGTTGAGTAAGATCCATGGCTCAAGAGAACTATGTCGAGGGTGTTCTATGCAAAGACCGCCTTTGCTAGAAGCCGACGGGTTTTTATTTTGGAAAACCCACTTTGAGACTTACATTAAGTTCAAAGATATTGACTTGCGGCGAGTCATTCAAAATGGTGACTTTGTTTTCAAGATGAAGGATCCGAAAACAAAGATGGATATTGAAACACCATATAAAAATTAAAAGATAATGAGAAAAGACAACTTGGGAAAAACAATGAAGCCAAGATTACTCTTTACAACGCTCTACTATGTAAAGAATATGAACTAGTTTTTATGTGCGAAACCGCCAAGGAGGTTTGGCATACTCTCATTATCACTCATCAAGGCAATTTACAAGTCAAGGATTGCAAGATTGATCTTCTCACTCAACAACATGAGTTCTCAATCTTAGATGAAGAAACTATTGATAGTGGTTTCACACGGTTCAATACTATTGTTAATAGTCTAAAATCTTTAGATAAAGACTATTCTAACAAGAACCATGTGCGGAAGTTTCTTCGAGCTCTTTCGTTAAGATGGCAGCCGAAGGTCACGATGATTGAAGAAACCAAGGATTTGGCGGAACTTCCTCTTGACAAGCTAATTGGCAACCTTAAGGTGTATGAAATGGTCTTAAGAAATGATGGCACGGTTTCTAAGTCCACTAAAGAAAATGTTAAGTCTCTAGCTCTCAAAGCTAAAGTTACTAGGGGTCAAACTAGTAATGATACCGGATTGTTCGTTTCCTCAACCGATTTGAGATCTGAAAGGACTTCTTGTGGTATTGGATATGAACTTTCTACATCGGGTATTATTGATTCGACTTTTGTGGTTTGGTTAGTGTGACGTATTCCACATACGTGAGAAAACATTGCTGATTTCTTGCATGTTCCCATGAAAGGATAATCCACACTTCATTGATTATACTTACTATCTTTGAGTCAAGCTGGATTAGATTGTATGTCTCAAGATACTTGCTTTAGACTTTCATCATTCTTAATGAAGAAGACAACTGGATTGCTTAGTGTGTTTTACTATTTCGTCTACAAATTCTGTTGCGTATTTAAACTTCAAGAGTTAGAAGATAAGTCAACTACATCAAAGTTTCGAATTTGCTAAAGATGGTTGTCAGTTTGAGGGGAAGCCGATTCAGAAACTTCGCTATAAAGAAGAGTATTAAGAAGATTTTAAAAGACATGCCATATGAATTGAGGGGAATTTAATCCAATTCGTACTTATTACAGTGTTTTCCTACAACTGAAGAAGAGTTCTCAAACCGATGTGTATGAAGAATACAAGAGTGTCAATAGTAGTCATCCTCAATATTTGAAGCCTTATGAAAAAATTATTTGGTTACTAGTTACAAAACATTATAAGTAATTCAGTATGTCATCAAATAGGGGAAGATTGTTGGGTTGAAAATGTGAAGACATTTACGGGATTTACGTTAGATAATAGGTTACTTATACGCCAAGACTACTTTTGTAAATAGTGTATAGTTTAAGCGTGTAAGGGGCTATATAATTCCTCCTAGACTTCACTAGGAGGGCGAAGCTCACATTTGTATTATGTGTGTTACACTTTCTCTCTCTAATAAAACACACACATCTTTCCTTTCACTCTCTACTCTCTCTCTCTCTCTCTCTCTCTCTCTCTCAACATGATGATGTCATGGTTCGAGCTTCCTCGGCCTCCCGAATACACATAAATAAACTAGATAAATGATCCAACAAATAATATAAATCATCAGCGTTAAAGACACAACATGTACCTGTATAATTTCAAACTCGATATGCAAAAACATTGCAGCATGCCTTGCACACAATCCCAACGGTCAAAACATCAACGAGAACCTGAAAATATTAATCGAAACATAAAACATATTTCACCGTAACCCAACAAAACAGAGTTTACATCACTTGTAATTACATACAGGTAAAGTCACCGCCACACAACCGTAACCTTTCAAAAACAACAACAACTCTTATTAATAAACGACAGTACATATTCACATCAGGCACTATAAAATATAGCAAAGTGAAACAGGAAACAATTCCATGACTTTGAAACAAAAACAAAAAAACGCCACATCCTAACGTAAACACGTAACGACATAATATTCATGTAACCAAATCTCTACCAGCAAAACAAACTATAACCTCCCAAAACATGTAACATTAGACAATATAAAACATAGCACGACAAAACAGTCGTTTAATTCATTAATTTAAATTATCCTGAAATACAAACATAGGCTTACATAGTCCATTGCAAACCACAAACGGCACACTTTCATCCAACAAAACATGGCATTTTTATTTCTTTTAGACACAGACAATACATTAAACAATCTGACAAAAACCTCCTACCAAGCATTATAAAATATAACATAGCGAAACAACATATTACTCCATTACTTTGATACATAAATAAAGGATGACACATTCTAACATAAACACTTTCTGACATAATTTTTATATAAGCAAACCTCCAACATGAACACAAACTATAAGCTCGCAAAACATGTAACATCAGACAAAATAAAAATAGCATGGAAAAACAAACATTGAATTCATTACCGTGAACTACTCTGAAGCGCAAACAAACGCTTACATAGTCTAGCACGAACCTCAAATGATACAATTTCCATCAAACGAAACATCCATCGACACTACAGACCAACTTCGCAAAAACAAATGGCATTTTTATTACTTTTAGACACATACAATGCTTCCAACAATCGGACAAAAATTTGAGACCGAAACGTAAAGCAATACCATTATACACACATTATATACCTGCGCTGTCAGCACTCCGTTGGGCAGTAACCTTGTCATGCGCCGTCCACATATGCCCCCAAGCAACAACACAAATGACAACCTGAAAAATCAAAACCAAACATAAAAACACACATAAAATAAGGCCAGACACTCTGGAACACGATAAAACTTTTGCTGCTTTTAATAGTAATACTAATTATATATACCTAACATCATTGCCAAACCTTAAACACTCAAACGCAAACCCTAACGCACACACTTTTGACGGCATCAGATTTATAGAACTCCAACGACGACAAATTTTATTACTTTCGCACAAACACAAAAGCTTAAACAATCTAACAAAAACAATAAACAATACACGTTTGGCAAGACAAAAAAATACGTCATTTCAGGCTACGCCTATAAAAAAACTTTCGGATTTTAAACACACGACCTTAAACACTCCCAAAAACCAACTAAACAACACAGTTTCATTAAGACCAAAATGCACAACCCAACTCACTCATCCTACCTAAGCTAAAATTTAACGTTATATGGTTAGCAAGCAAACATCAAAAAACCAAAAACCATAAAACCTAAAAACCGCATCCTATAAAACTACAACATGCAACAACCTTACCCTAAAAATCAACTTCCAACACTAACTTTAACACATGTACCTACACTTTTTACCGACCGTTACCACATGCAAGCCGTAATCAGCTGCTCCGATCATCATTTCAACGAAATCCCCTAAAATAATCAATACTTTAAACAACAAAATCAGAAAAAAAAAATTAAGATCACAACATGCAGCAACCTTAAACAACGAATCACCATATCTAAAATTTCAAAATAAAAAAGGCATCACTTACATGCAACCTGAAACGATTTTCGTGTTGATCTTGTTGCTCCAAAACGTGTGTGTATGTGTGTAGATTTTGTGTGTGTGCCGAGATTTCTTTGTGTATGTGTGACGTGAATGATGATGTTTGGTGCAGCCACCACATTAGCACCCTCGCCATGTATATTTTACCCCAAAACGACGTCCTCTGACCCGAAGCCCAGCCCATTCTCGCTTTTCCCGTCCCACCCGGCCCAAGAGCAAAACGATATCGTTTTGGCACCCCCAAAACGCTATCGTTTGTTTCGCTATTGTATATAAAGGTAATAATCATCATGAATATAAAATCAGAATTAAATATCAACAATAAACATTATATTAATTAAAAAATATCAGGATGCCTTGAATTAACACGTGCTAATCATCAATCGCTTTTGTAAACCAAAATTTGACTGTTAAAAACCATAAATTTATATCCGATTAACCGACTTGACAGTTAAAAATCCTAAACTTGTAACCGATTTGAACAACAAACACGATTTGGAGAACGAGTAACCAATTCGATGGTTTAAAATTGAAATTTTATCAATTACCGAGCAAAAAGCCCTAATTTTACATAATATGAACAAATAAATGAATGATAAAAATGTGAAAATGAATGAATCGAATAGTTATTATTGTAAAAATCGGTTATCTATCAACTAAAAATAGTAAGAATCAAATAAATTAGAACAAAATGGAACAAATAATCGAGAAAGAAGCCAACATCTGCCTAGTAGAGTTGGTCAAGAGGTTGTTACCACATGCAGGAGGTCTCGGGTTCGAGCCTCCTAGTGGGAGTTTTCCTTCTAAGATGAAAAAAAAGAGTGAGGTTTATCCCCTAAAGCAAAGATTCGAGTCTTGCATAGTGTCTAATTGATGTCACTATATACTCAAATCACTAACTACTAACTTGTAAAAAAATCAAGAAAGAAAAAACGGAAAGCAAAAAATAAAGTAGTTGGGTAAACCAACTGCCTTAGCGCAGTTGGCCACTTGGGCTCCTTCTAGAGCTTGGGGGGAGGGGGTGGTTCCCGGGTTCGAGTCTCGCAAGAGACAAAAATCTGGATTTTTCTCCTAGTGCGAAGCCGTGAGTTCTAGGTGTTTTCCTTCGCGGGTCTCTCATAGTGGTTCGGGTCCCGGGGCCTGCCCGTTTGGATGGTTTAACTCGGGGGGTCGGATTTCAAGTGTGGTATTGTTCTAAAAAAAATAAAGTAGTTGGGTAGTATAAGTACGAAAATGATATCGATTAAAACGGAAAAAGAAGACACGTGTTAGGCATTGGTTACTTTCTAGACGTTTTAGGTTGGATCAAGCTTTTCATTCGATCATCTAGGGGTGTTGATCGGTTCGGTTATCGAGTTGTTTGGTTAGTTCAGTAAATTTTCTTTTGTCAAATCGAAAATCAAAGGTAACCGAAATAGAATTCAACCGAACTAAAAACCGAATTTGAATTCGGTTCGGTTTTTGGGTTGACCGGAATAACCTGAATTACACCATTTATTAAAAAAAAATAATTACATAGATAAAATTTTAATATTAAGTATAAAAAGTTTTTTTTATATATTAGGATTATTTTAAAAGGCTAATATATAAAATGAAAAAAAAAACCACACACAGACTTCTGTTTTTAGTGTGAAACCATTGTAACTCTTTCAAAGAACACAAACTCATCACTGTTTATCACCATCACGACCGACCACCACAGCCCTTACCGCCACCGACCACTACAGCCCTCACCACCATTGTCGTTGTACCACCGATTCACCTCCAGATCGAACCACAACTACTCCTCCAAAATTATCGCTTCACCTTCTACAACTGTCTTCAACCGTTGTTCACCTTCTAAACACCACCGGAATTTCAATTGATTAATCACCATCGTATTCAATTTGTTTGAAGTGTTGTTCTAATGCTAATTTGTAGGCTAATAATGGTAAAAAAATTTCAATTAATTACTTTTTTACTGGTTTTAGGGTTTGCAATTTTGATTATTTTTTTGTAAATGTTAGATCTTTTCACATGTGAAGATGCTATATTATGCTCTATGTTATTGATTGTTTTAGATATGTTGCCTTCCTGTTTCGATTTTAGTTGAAATTAACGTCCGGTTACTGTTTTGATCTTAATGTCCGGTGTTGGCTGCGGCGTCCGGTTAGGAGATATTGATGTTTTATAGCTGATTACTAAAGTTTTTGTAATACGCATGTGGAAATTTTAAGAAAGGATTGATGCTTTTGTCGTAGTCGTATTATATTTATACGAGAGTTGCAAAAAATACAAGATACTGATGTTTTATATATGATTATTTAGTTTTGTAGGAATATCTTCACGTGTGAAAATATTTTAGAATATTATTTTAGTTTTTTTAAAATATCTTCACCAGTGAAATTCTTTATCGAGGATTGATGTTTTGGTCTTAGTTGCGTTTGATTTAAGTTTTGAAGGAATATCTTCACGGGTGAAGATGTTATAGAAGATTATTTTAGTTTTTGAAGAATATCTTCACCCATGAAATTTTTTATCGAGGATTGATGTTTTGGTCTTAGTCGCGTTCGATTCAAGTTTTTTAGGAATATCTTCACGGGTGAAGATATTATAGAAGATTATTTTAGTTTTTTTAAGAATCCTTTCACCGTGAATTATTTTTATCGAGGATTGATGCTTTGGTCTTAGTCGCGTTCTATTTAAGTTTTGTAGGAATATCTTCACGGGTGAAGATACTACATAAGATTATTTAAGTTATTTAAGAATATCTTTACCCATAATTTTTTTTATCGTTATAAACATGTATTAGATCCGAGTCCCTAGATGTTATAAAATATTATGTGGTCATTGGTCTCCTGGCTTTTTTTGTATTCAACAGCCATGTAAGAGCGAGTTCATCGATTCACAAAGTGTTTGGGCTGAATATGCTTTGAAGAGGCAGGAAGCCGTCACAGAACAGGCGTTTAACGCTGAAAGACTTGGAGATTATATTACATAATGCCATTCCACAGTTACATTGGAAGTTGATACCTCATGCTAATCCTTATTTTATCTAGCAACTATTTCATTAATCCTTGTAACTCTGAAAGCGATACCTTAAAACAAGGTAACGAGTCTTCATTTTGAAGTTTTTTGGCTTACACAGTACACCAAACCTTCTTTAGGTAGTCTACTACACAAGTTTTTCCAAACCTTTTCCTCCCATTCTATATCGTGGTTCCTCCCATGACGCAGTTTTGGTAGCAAATAGAAATTGATCCAATCCTAGTTTACTAGTTAAACGTAACACGAGTGTTACATTGTTGGATTCTAAAAAATTTGGTACTTCATGAATTGTTTCTAGATGGGTCTGTTAAGTTATGTATTATGGCAAACTTTGATTACCCAACAGACACGCTTCTCCCTAGAAGAAACTCGAAATTACATTTCAGGTCTGGACATAGATGGTCATTTAAGTCTTGGGCATAGCGACCAGTTACCGACTCCTGATCTTTTCCATAATAGTTGACCCCAACGGCACAAACAACTGTATAATCCTAGGCATGGAATATACAATGGAACAAGTAGAATTTGGCAGAATTGTCATTTCGAAAAATTAGATCCTAGATGGTATATTCCTGGTTTAGATGTCCGCCTCTACTACATTTTCAATGAGACGGTGTAGTCCTTCACGTATTTAACAAAAACAATGAATTCATTCTTGCTTTGACTATACATCAAGACGGTCGGCTTACGGGCGAACCTTAAACATATACGTTTACTGCGTCATCACCACAAATGCATATAGCCCTAGTTGTTCATATGAGTTTAAAAACTTAAAGTGCAGGGAAGGTTATTACTTGATTGACGTATGTGGCTACATATATGGGGATGAGTATGAATATGATGAAACTAATATAACAAGACTTTAGATTGATTGCAAAAGAAATAGGTTAGGCCAATGTTCTCATTGCATACTCCAATGCAACGAAAAACAGGAAAGGCTGCAAGACGTATGGTAAAATGATATATAATCCAGCAAGGAGCACAGATATTCTTAATTTATTGAGACAACTAAGGAGCACAAATTTGTATATATGACAAGAAAGTTCAGCGGCATGCTTAGACTTGGATTCAAAGAGATTTATAATGATACCCCAGTCTGCTACGTCTATTCCTTATATAAGGCAAAAGAATTTAATTTTACTAACGTATTCAAATATATGATACATATAATTGTATCAAATTTTCAATTAATAAATAGGGACAATAAGATGAAACTAGGTCTAGTTATGGATCTATTGTTCTCATTAGATTTAAAAGGTTGTTTAGTTGCTGAATTTTGTGCAGAAATGTGAATTTAAAAGGGTGTTTAGTTGCTAAAAAATTTGTGTGAAAAAGACATTTAAAGGGTTGTTTGTTGCCTAAATAATCAGTGCAGAAAAGAAAGTTCTACAAGCCTGTTTGGTTGCTGAATTTTTATGCATGATATTAGGTTGTTTGGATAAGCTATTATAAGTTGATTGGTGCAGAATTTTGTGGCTACGTAAAAGATTAGTAATTAATATTCATTTCTTGTGCAGGACCGCCTGAAAAAGATTAAGTCAGAATATGGCAAAGATCAATTGGGTAACATTACTGTTGATATGGTAAGTCAATGCTTTTCAATATGTGTTTGTGTGTATATACATTTAGTTTAACTTTTTTTCTATGTTGGAATTATTAAATCTCTGAATATCTGTTAAGTGAACCATTTTCATATCTAAATATCGGCTATCTTGTTTTACGAATTTAAAAGGTACTTGGTGGGTTGAGAGGAATGACAGGTCTGTTGTGGGAGACTTCTTTACTTAACCCAGATGAGGTATACATTTTACCCACCTATAGATGAACCTTTGTCTATTTATAAAAAGTAGTAGCTGTAACAAGCTGATAAGTGATAATATTCATATTAAAACTGATTCTTTTAATTCAGAAAATTCACTTTCGAGGTCTTTCCATACCCGAATGTCAACAGGTATTGCCAGCAGCAAAGCCTGGTGGAGAGCCATTACCCGAGGGTCTTCTCTGGCTTCTTTTGACCGTCAAGGTGAAATATTTTCTTTGTCTGACTTCATTATATGTTTTTGTTTATTTTGGCGAGAAAGAGTGTCACTGTTGGCTTATTAGTGGATTTGATAAAAACTGTGTTAACCTAGTTTTTGTTTTTATATTTTTCTTTCAATAAGGTTCCCACTAAAGAACAAGTGGATGCTCTCTCCGCAGAATTGCGCATTCGTGCCAATATCCTAGGTCCCCTAGTTTATTCCCTTATAAGTTAATCATATAAGGGAAATATTTCATTAACATAAGTAACAGTATAAGTACTTTTGTTGGTTAGTACACATCTTAAGTCTGTAAAACACAGTTATGTTCGTATCACCAATAAGATATTGCGGGACGTACAACCCTCTTTTACCCTGATAAATCAATTTTTTGGCTGATGCGCATATATGTAATGTGTTGTGATTCTCGAAATTAGTTCTATGGGGTGGACATTGTAGTCGGCTCTCATTGTCCCATCTTCATATTCATCATTTAATAATATTCATTTAGACTTTTTGATAAACTTGAATCAGTTTCAATGGGCCTTCAACATCTCACTTCACTCTAGCATCTCACCTTTTTTAGCTGCCCAGAGATGATACATCTACTAGAAATGTAGTTGCCTTTGCTTTTAAGTTTGGACATTCATAATTGCCCAAAGTTGAAAGAAAGTTGCTGGTATTCGCTATTTTATACATATCTTTTACCATGAAAAACGAACCCAAAAAACCAAAAACATAATTAAAATGGCAAATATATGCTTGTTTTTGTGTTTGTGTATGTGCAGGTACGAATATCAAAAAAAGGACAAAATAAAGAGAAAAATGGACGAAACCGAGCACGGGAATAAAAAAAAGCACGAGATTTCGAGTCCAACGGTGCCTTTTACCTTTTATTGGGCCGGCCCTACACCATTTATATTGGTCGGACCGACCCATATTTATTATAAGACCTTAACTAAGCCACATCCCAAACCATACTCCGGGCCAGCAGTTCTCAGCCCAAGAAACATAACCAGGCCCATTGGCTGTTAATCATATGGCGGCCCATTTCAGATGTTCTACACCAGCCATGATTTGTTAATAGATGCGGCCCATTTTCTGAAAACAATGTCACTAGGTCCAAGTCCAGAGATGGGGCGTGTGATGCTTTATATCTACGCAGGGGAGATATCTTTCTTTCATTCAATAACATATGGAGCTTTTCATTTTTTTATTATTGTTTGTTTTTTTTTATTTCGTAGTGTAGGTAGGAAATAGAAAGCGTAGAGTAGCAGCACATCCGACCTTATCTTCATTTTTATTCTCTGTTTTTTTTAATTCGAGTAACATAATTTAGCAGCAGCTCGCATATCTCAACTTTCCATTCTATCTTTTATTTTTATTTCATTTTCGTACAATTGGGATTTGATGTGTAATGAATCGGTTTGATATATCGAAGTATGGTTTCGGATTTCGTTGGATTTGATTTGTTTCGAGTGTAAAAGGATAGAGTTGGTTCGATTTGTTAATCGGCTTAGTAGTATTATTTTCGTTTGGAGATTATGGCGTTATGGATTGGGATTTGGATTAGTTTGGTTTTATTTCGCACTATGGAGTATGTGTTCATATCTATTGTCTCTGGGTCACGCCGAGCTAATTCCGGGTTTCATCTTTTTCTTATCTCTTTTATTTCTTTATTTTATGCTTATCGCCATTTTTAGCTTAGTCATTATTATTGTTGCTTTAGTTGTTATCCGTAGCGTAGTTATGCTTTTTATTGTTAGATTAGTTTCCATGTTTAGCGAGTATTTCCATTTTATTAGTTGTAGTTTTATTTTAACATGTCTATTATTATTGTCCATTTAGTTGCCATGCTTAGTTAGTATGTTTATTTGTTGCTTTATTCGTTTATGCTTATTGTTATGCTTAGTTTAGTTGTTATTATTGCCATATTTATCGTAGACTTGTGGTATGCTCGTTGATTGTTGTTTAGTTTATTGTTATTTAATTTATTGTCATTATCGTTTATTGTTATTTAGCGAGCATGCCCGCTTTAGTATTATTTTAGCTTTCTTATAGTTTTTATATTATATTATTTGTATTAAAAACCATAATTTTTAAAACCAATTTTTTTTT
>BQNB010000293.1:2498-41175 GCA_026074375.1 Tanacetum coccineum | reverse complement strand
TTATTATAGCTCGTAGTTTAATAGTTTATCGTATGATTATCGGTTTTGAACTGGGTACTAATACCCTGTATTTGTAAGAATTATAAATACCTCTTCCAACTTTGGAAGAGGTAGTTAGTCATTATTCATTTCCATTTTACACATAGAGCTTTCTCTCTCTAGAAAATATCTCTTCATGTGTTTCTCTCTCTAGAAACTAGCCAAATCCAAGAATCATCATCCGGACTATGAAATATGATATCCTACAAATTGAGTAGAATTAAAAAAATAAGTTAATAAACTGAACTCCATAGTGCATAAGAAATTTTCCAAACAAACTTATAGTGAAATGGAGCGTTTGGAAGAAATAAAGTAGCAAAAAACGTTGTATGCCTTCGACTGCTTCCTATGCTACTTTAAAGTGTTGTACTAAATCTTCCTCGAATCTAAACGAAACTAAGATAATAACGTTTCTTCAGTGTAAACGGAACAGCCTATTCAAACCAACTCCTGCACCTTCATTCGATTAGCTTCTTAGATACAATACTATTTACGATCTCTAATAGTGAAATTGATTGCCAGCCACTGTCTGTACCGAAGATCTATAGAATGAAATCAATGAAACTAAAGATATATGTTAATCATTAGAGATCGTTTAAGAGATAAGAGGAAGCTATATAATACCTCACATAGTTAGCCACCAATATAGGTCAAAGGTCACATCAAACATCTTTGAAATCAGGTGATCATTTACCCAGATTAATATAACTAAAACTAACTTTTATATAAACCTTTCAGAAATACGATTACCAAAACTATTGTTAACATATTTGGTAAATGGAGGTCCTCTTGATCTCTGGCCCATGCCTGCAACAACAATGCATGAAGAAAAAATCAATATAAAACAACTTTTAGATGATGTATTGGTGTACTTAAAACAACTATTTACATATTGTACGCAACAATGAAACAATGTAACGTAAGTAACTACGCACATTGACTCATCAAATTGTCTGACCTATTACCGGTAGCAACGATTTTTGAAGCGATCGCTCTTTCTTTCTATATATATACCTGTAACAACATCGGATTGTAGGAAGTTAGTAGACTTTAGTATTGTGATTAAATAACTAAGTTGAAAAATACAGCTTCGCGTCAATGCACACCAATATATGATATGTAAAAGTATACCATGAAATTAAAAAAATGTAAAATTTCTTAGAACTTATCTGTTAGGTTTACGAAGAAACAACTCCTAGCCGAATAAGTCAAGTGACGGCCTTTAGCGATGCTTACAAAAAGCCGTAAGGAAATCCTTGTCGCATATCATCATGAGCAATATGTCACTGGCAGGTGTTTCTTCTCAAATTGCATGTAGCAGATGTGCCTATATTCAATACTTAACTATGAATTGCTAAACATGAAGTCTATAAAAATAAAATAAAAAATCGAGAGGAATTAAATACACCTCCTAAATTTCAAAATGATAAATCCCCAACTCCAAAACATCAAACCATATAAATTTCCCATTTCCACATATCAAACCACACTAACCAAAGATCAATCTAATTGATATAATAACAATTCATGAAACAAACCTGCAACTCAAACCTCGGATAATTGCAATTTTGAATCCTAATTGTTCATCCGTTGATGTTCTATTTAGACCTGGAGACATAAAACCAAATAAATGTTTACAGATTTATCTATATATCAAATAAGTCAAACAAGTAACATACCTACCCACGACTCTTTACACTTTAGATGGAAAGAATTAATTAGATTCTGAATAAACTTGCAATTGAAAAAAAACTAATGAATAAAAATACTAACTTTGTAATAAAAATTACCCGGAACAGATGTGTTTACTTTAGCCTCAAAATTACAAATTGATAAAGATGAAGATTAGGGTTAGTCAAATGGAAAGTTAAAGAAGCTTTGAAAATCCATGGTCATTGGTATTCTTCCATTGTATAATCGTGTATGCATTGATGATTATGCATTCATAACGCTGTGAGTTAATGTAACCTCTATGCATTCCGATGTGAATTATGTAACCTGTGTCATTAGTTGTGGTTTAGAGACTTATAATGATGACTTGCCCACTCATAACTGTACGATTAATGAATGTGTAACAGCCGAATTTAAAAACACTAAAAAGGAATGATGCATACTAATAAAGACCCCCTGCATATTAAATTAAACAAATGAATCTTTATATATTATAGATATTTTTTTATTTTTAAATAATATTTAAATGTTAATTTTTATTAGAGAAAAGTTCATTTGCATACCAGTTTCTCCTCACATACCAAGGGACAAATCTTCACCATCCATTTGAGTTTGATCTAATGGTGAGGATTAATCTAAGATTTAACTTTATTTAATGGATAAGATTAAACCTTAAAAAACATCCACCACTCCTTCTTACCTTTGTGTTTTTTAATTAAAACACACTTTCACCCTTATTTTTAAAAATCACATACCGCAAAAACCGTAAAACATTAAGATTTATAAATTACACCATTGTGACGAGCATTTAATTATCTTTAAATAGAGGGGCACTTTCATATACTTTCGACAAACTTTTTTTTTGTTTTTTTTGTATTTTTTTTGTTTTTTCTCGTGCAGTATTTTGTTTGATATATCACTTGTGATATTACACTAATCTGTAAGTTAGAACACTTCACATGCTTTCGTAAAACGGGTATAAATATTTGTGTGGAACTCCAACTGATTCATCGTTTTTGGCATTTAAAAGTACATATCCTTAGCTTTCTAACCATTTATCATACATAATTTTTGGACCTCCAAATCAAAATAGTTTATTTATAGAAGTTGATGAATATCGAAGAATTTTATTTTTTATCATCAAACCCGCTTGAAGTATCACATGTGATATAACATATTTGTACGTTCGAACACTCAACATGATGTCATGAAATGAGCATAAGTATTTGTGTAAAACATTAAATGATTGATCATGTTTGACATAAAAATAAACATCTTTACCATTCTAACCATATATCAAACATAATTTGTGAAAATTAAATTAAAACACTATAAAAACTATGTTTTAACCCTTTTAATCCTACTAACAGTATAATATCACAAGTGATAAATAACATTGATTACATGTTAAGATTTTCAAAAATAATCACAATTAGTGTCACATTATATTGCTTTATCACATGTGATATTAATTATATGTGAAATACCATAACTAATGTCACATTATATTACTTTATCACATGAGATTTTATTATATATTTATTTATCACCGGTGATACTACAATGTCAGGGGTAATAATTGTTAAGCTACGAGTGAATCTTAGTTTATAAAGGTATTGGTATAGGTTTTAGTGGTTAGGGTTTTAGGGGTTTTGGTATATAGTTTAGTGGTTAGGGGTTTAAGGTTTAGGGTATAAATTTTAAAGTTTATGTATATATATCACTTGTGATATTACACCTAGTGGTTAGAGGTTTAGGTTTTTGGTATAGGGTAGTCGTCAGGGGTTTAGTGTTTTTGGTATAGATTTTAAAGTTTATGTATATACCACTTGTGATATTATACCTAGTGTTTATGGATTTAGGGTTTTTGCATAGGGTTTAGTGGTTAGGGGTTTAGGGTTTAGGTATAAGGATTAGTGGTTAGGGAGGAGGGTTGAAGGTTTTTGGCACAGGGTTTAGTGGTTAGAGGTTTAGGGTTTTGGTATATGGTTTAGTGGTTAGGGGTTTAGGGTTTTGGTATATGGTTTAGTGGTTAGGTGTTTAGGGTTTATGGTATAGGGTTTAGTGGTTAAGGGTTTAGGTTTTGGGTATAAAATTTAGTGGTTAGGGGTTTAGGGTTTTTAGTATAGGTTTTAAAGTTTATATATATATCACTTGTGATATTATACATAGTGATTGGGGTTTAGGGGTTTTTGGTATAAGGTTTAGTGATTATGGGTTTAGGGTTTTTGGTATATGGTTTAGTGGTTAGGGGTTTAGGATATTTGGTATAGATTTTAAAGTTTATGTATATATCACTTGTGATATTATACCTAGTAATTAGAGGTTTAGGGTTTTTGGTATAGGGTTTAGTGGTTAGGGGTTTAGGTTCTGGTATAGATTTTAAAGTTTATGTATATATCACTTGTGATATTATATCTAGTAGTTAGGGGTTTAACGTTTTGGTATATGGTTTAGTGGTTAGAGGTTAAGGGTTTTTGGTATAGATTTTATAGTTTATGTTTATATCACTTGTGATATTATACCTAGTGGTTAGGGGTTTAGGTATAGATTTTAAACTTTATGTATATATATAATACTTGTGATAATATACCTAGTGGTTAGGGGTTTAAGGTTTTTAGTGTACGGTTTAGTGGTTAGGGGTTTAGGGTTTTTGGTATATATTCTAAAGTTTCTGTATATATCATTTGTGATATTATACCTTGTAGTTAGTGGTTTAAGGTTTTTGCTATAGGTTTAGTGGTTAAGGGTTTAGAGTTTTTGGCATATATTTTAAAGTTTATGTATATATCACTTGTGATATTATACCTAGTGGGTTAGGGGTTCAGGGTTTTTGGTATATGGTTTAGTAGTTAGGGGTTTAGGGTTTTTGGTATAGTGTTTAGTGGTTAGGGAGGGGGTTTAGTTTTTTTGGTATAGGGTTTAGCGGTTAGTGGTTTAGGGTTTTGGTATAAAGTTTAGTGTATAGCGGTTTAGGGTTTTTGGTATAAGGTTTGGTGGTTAGGGGTTTAGGGTTTTTGGTATAGGTTTTAAAGTTTATGTATATATCACTTGTGATATTATACCTAGTGGTTAGAGGTTTAGGGTTTTTGGTATAAGGTCTAGGGTTTTTGGTATATATTTTAAAGTTTATGTATATATCACTTGTGATATTATACCTAGTAGTTAGTGGTTTAGCGTTTTTGGTATAGGTTTAGTGGTTAGGGGTTTAGAGTTTTTCGCATATATTTTAAAGTTTATGTATATATCATTTGTGATATTATACTTAGTGGTTAGGGGTTTAGGATTTTTAGTATAAGGTTTAGTATTTAGAGGTTTAGAGTTTTTGGTATAGATTTTAAAGTTTTTATATATATATCACTTGTGATATTATACCTAGTAGTTAGATGTTTAGGGTTTTGGTATATGGTTTAGTGGTTAGGTGTTTAAAGTTTTTGTTATATATTTTAAGGTTTATGTATATACCACTTGAGATATTATACCTAGTGGTTATGGGTTTAGGGTTTAGTGGTTAGGGTTTAATGGTTAGGGTTTTAAGGTTTTTGGCATAATATCAGTGATAGATAACGTATGAAACGGAAGAAACCATCTGAAAACGGACAAAAACGTGCGAAAACGGACGAAAATAGACAAAAATGTGCGAAAACGGACAAAAACGTAAGAAAACAGACTGAAACATATGAAAACGGATGGATACGTCTGAAAACGACCGAAAACGGACGAAAACATATGAAAACGGACTATGAAAATGGGCGATAACAAAAGAAAACGTGCGAAAACAAATGAAAACGTGTGAAAACGTGCGAGAACAGACGAAAACGTACAAAAACAGACGAAAACATGCGAAATCGTAAGAAAACGTGCGAAAGTAGACGAAAGCGTGCGAAAAGGGCGAAAGCGTAGGAAATCGGGCGAAAGCGTACGAAAACGGGATAGCGTGCGAAAGCTGACGAAAACGCGCGAGAGCTTGCGAAAACGCGCGAGAGCTTGCGAAAACGCGCGAGAGCTTGCGAAAACGCGCGAGAGCTGGCATAAACGCGCGAGAGTTGGCGAAAACGCGCGAGAGCTGGCGAAAACGCGCGTGAGCTGACGAAAACGCGCGAGAGCTGACGAAAACGCGGGAAAGCTGACGAAAACGCGGGAAAGCCTACGAAAATGCGCGAATGCGGACGAAAGCGTGCGAAAACGTAAGAAAACGTGCGAAAACGGACGAAAACGTGCGAAATCGGACGAAAACGTATGAAAATGTAAAAAAACGTGCGAAAACGTAAGAAAATGTCAAAAAAACGTAAAAACAGACAAAAACGTAAAAAACGGAGGAAACGTAAAAAAAGATGAAAAATGAAAAAAAGACGAAAACGTAAAATAACTGACGAAAACGTTAAAAAACGGATGAAAACGTAAAAAAACGGACGAAAACGTAAAAAAACAGACAAAAACGTAAAATAACTGACGAAAACGTTAAAAACGGACGAAAACGTAAAAAAACAAACGAAAACGTAAAAAAAAGGCGAAAACGTAAAAAACAGACGAAAACGTAAAAAAACAGACGAAAACATAAAAAAACGGACGAAAATGTAAAAAATTAGACGAACACGTAAAAAACTGATGAAAACGTAAAAAACTGACGAAAACGTAAAAAACGGACGAAACGTAAAAAACATGCAGAACATAGATGGTCCTTTTCAAATTTAAGCTTAGGGAGACCTCGAACAAGACCATGTCTAGCTAAATGGTTGATTGCACCAAAGTTTAGATGAGACAAACGTCGGTGCCATAGCCAGGACTTAGTCTTTGAGGCCTTTGACAAGAGACATATGGGAGAGGACGCCATCATGTCTCCAAGAGACAGAGTATACAGATTGTTGCCTCGAGATCCAGTCAATAAATCAACACCTTCTAAATTACGAATGAAGCAGGTGTGTTGACGAAAAGCAACCTCAAGGTTCGAATCACAAAACTGCCCAACGGAGAATAAGTTGTGTCCAAGTCCTTCCACATAGTAAACCCTTGATATCGTAACATTCCCAATCTGATAATCACCATATCCCAAAATCTTTGCCACATGATCATTTCCGAATTTGACTGTACCCAAAAATTTGTTGACGAAATTGGTGAGCTGAGAGCGATCTCCGGTCATATGCTTGGAGCAGCCGGAGTCCAAATACCAGAGGACAATTTGGACGACCTGCATTCATTAAGAGAGGAAGATGGAACATCGGAAATTATGGATCCCCAAGATTTACTAGGTTCCTTTTTGTTAGCAGATACAGATTGAAGAACCTTAGATTTGCTAACAGGAACATTAGTTTTAGAGTTCCTAGGTTTCCGTGAATAGACCAATGTTACAGCAGGTTTAGATGTTTCATTATCTAGAACAACTGGTTTCCTAAGGGGCGCTTCAGTAGTAGTGGTAATCCTAGTTAAAGGGCACGCATTTCCTACGATAGTGAAGGTCCGACCAGTAGGTCTCCAAATATATCCAATAGTTGTAAACATCTTTCCTGTTGGTTTCCAAACTTTTCTCTTTGTTTGTTTCTTAGCAGATTTAGATTTTGCACGAGCATTCACATTATTGATATAATCAAGAACACACAAATCATGATTATCAGAAAGCATGCAACCATTACACTTAACACATTTAAGTTCAGAATTAGCATTAAGCTTGGAATGCTGCACATGAGCAGTTCCTTTAGGTGCAACAACATGATCTTTATTTTTCAAACTAGATTTAACTTTCCTAGGGTGGGCTTCTACTTTATTCTTCTGAGTACTACTTTGTGTTTGCTGAATCTTATCTTTCTTTGTATTGCCTGAAGGCTGTGATCCGCTAGCACTAGTAGATGGTTTTACTCCTGTAGAAGACAACATAGGTTTGTTAGAAGCTAGGTTTGATGTAGAGGTCCTTTTTGGGATTGTGTTTCTTGATGATGTGACGGGCTCAGTGAATCTAACCTTTTTGTTTTTGTTCATTGGGGTCACAACCACTAATTGTTCTCCAGAATTGTTGAGACTAGGGCAGGTTTTACTGATTTTTGTAAGCAACTCCTGAATTAGTTTAGTATACTTACAGGCAGATTCTAGGGTTGGGTCTAGGGGATAATTTGCTTTAATATGATCGACTAGATCCCTAAGAACTGCAGCTTCTTCCTGAGTGTGCTTAATATAGGCAGAGTGAGCTGACCTTTTGTTCAACAATTTAGGGGTTATTGGTTCCGTATTAATCTCTGGATCACTAGGGTGATGTGTAACTTCATTATTAGCTAAATCTTTTCCTTTGAGTTTCCTTAATTCATCCTTGAGAGTTGTAATTACCAAAACTTTTTCCTGAAGACAAGTATTTAAATCAGAAATTTCCACAGACTTTAGATTAACTTGATTAGTTAAGTCAGCACATTGTTCTTTTGATCGAACACGTGCTGGTTTAATCGAGTCATAAAGTTGCTTATAGGTCTGTTTCAAATGCTCATTCTCAGCAATAAGCTTTGTCACTGTAACATCCGGGAATTTTCGAAATTTTAAAGGACTATTTTAATCTTTGACTTTTCGAGTCTGACTTGACCTTTTTGACTTTTGGTCGTTCATTGTCACATAAAAGCAATTACCGCGTGACCGGTAAAATTTTCGAAACATATTTTAAATAATAAATCATATTTATTATTACATCTCTCAAGGGAAAGTTATTTTTAACTTATTTGATTCGAAACGAAAAAGGATATATATTAATTCATAGTTGATTTATCAAAAACGAACCACTAAATCACGTTTTCACGATTCGGACCCTAAAGCAATTTGATGTAAAACGATATTTCAGACAACTTTTTAGTTTTGACCGAGACCCGAAAACAGTCAGAAGGTGACTGAAATGCCCTCGCAAGATTTTAGAAACGAGAAAATAATTAAATTATATTTAATTTACACTTTTTATTAAATAAAAATATTTAATAAATTATTCATCATTTTATTCGAAAACGTTTGTTGATAACGCAAATATACGGGTTAAAATTTTTATTTCTAGTTTTACTTTCGGACGAGACGTAACCGGTTCACCAAATAAATAACGAATATTTTTATAAATGTTATAAAAATATTTACGAAATATTATCAAATAAATACTCATTTTTATCAGAAAAATGATTTGGAAAACAATGACGCAAGTTTCGAGATTTGAATCATCCGTTAAGTCGTCCAAACGAGCCCCGAACCAATATTTACCAAAAGTTACACTTTTGGCCCTTGTGAAAATATTACAAGACTAACCCCTATCTATTTGTAACTTGCCACTTTACTTTATAAGTTTTTATATATATATATATATATAAACTATACATTTTTTTTCATTTTACTCTTATAAAAACACACATACAACACTCCAAATTCTCTCCCTCTCTCCCAAAACTCCGGCCACCGACTGCCATCGCCGGAAAAGTTTTCCGGCGACCATCTCCGGCCACCACCCAACTGCCGCCACCTCCGGTCATCTTCTCCGGCCAACATTCCGGCCACCACCACGCTGCCACCGCAGGAAAACTTTTCCGGTGGACTTTTCTGGCGAAATCTAAAATTACTCCTCATCGTCGGATCTATCCAATCCCCAACACTACTCGCCGCCACGCGCTGCCATCACTACCACGGCACAGCCGCTGCTACGAACCACCTTACGGTGCGTTTCGTTTTTAAAAAAAACCACGCTAAGGGGTGCGTTGGTTTTGCGGGTCAGACCTAGGGAGGGGTGCGGGTGGTTGGTGCTTTTCTCTATTTTAGGGTGAAAAGGGTGTGTTGTTTGTTGTGGTTCGCGGGTCAGTCACCCACGTAGGGTGCGTTCGGTTGTAAAATAAGCACCAGAGGGTGCGTTGGGTTGGGTAGCAGCCACCCAACGAGGGTGTGTTTGGGTTCGACATAAATTAGGGTGCGTTTGTTGGTATGTCAGCAGCACCAGGGGTGCCTTGGGTTGTGTAACAACAGGGTAGGGTGCGTTTGGTTTTGTAGAAAATGACTAGAGTACGTTTGGTTTTGTTATACTAGACATAGGGTGCGTTTGGCAGCCCCACACCACGAGGGGGTGTTTGTTTATGCGGTTAACACCATAATAGGGTTGCGTTTGGTATAAGAAAACAGCACCAAGTGTGCGTTTGGCTGTTAAAACAGCCATAAGGGCCACGTTTGGTTGTGGGTTTAACAGCCGAAGGGGCTGTTTGGTTCATTGCAGCCGCAAGGGTGCGTTTGGGTTGCGTTTCCATCGACTAGGGTGCGTTTGGTCTACATATGCATTTAAGCTTGAATCGGTCCATAGCCTTTATTCATTGCTCTATGTGGTGTTTTGGTGTTTTATTAAGTGTTGAAGTTATTCCTTTAGCCTGCAATTGTTATATTTTGGTTTTGGTTAATGTTTGGTGCCACACTGCATCAGCAGGATAACAAGATAAAAAGGCCAAATTTCTAGCTTAGGAATTCAGCAGGTTTTATATTTAAAATTAGCTTTTATATTTTATAGATAACTAGTTTTATCCTATATAGGTTAGATAAGGCTTATTTTAGTCTTAATTAAGGCTCTATGTTCTTATCTGTTTTTAGCTTTTAAATTATCCCTTTGTCTTTTAGTTCAATAACCAAAAGTAGAGTGTAAATGAATTTTCAGCTGTTTCAATTAGCTTTTTCAATAAGCTTTTGATTTTCAGATTAGTTTTTAAAAGTTGTCTTAAGTAGATTTTAGTGTTCAAGCCTTTTTAGAAATGGATAAGCTAGGCTATCATAAGAATTCTATTAGAAAGCTTAAAAATAAGCTCAAAGTGCCCTTAATGACTGTTTGGTTTGCAGTTTTGTTCCAATTTCTTTTTCAGCTTATTATCTTCTTCTTTGCTTATTTCTAGTTTAATCCAGCTTATTAGAATAGTTATAGGTTGCTTTTAGCTTTTCAAGTTTTAGTTTTAGCTCATTTTAGTTTTGAGCTTATTAAGTTTTGAAAAATACCAAAAAATATAGTTAAGTGTACTCTGTTAAGTTTTAAGCTGTTTTACAGCTTATTTAGTGCTTTTCAAAAATAGTTGCTTTTATTAAAAGTGTCTATTTTCAGCTTATCTTCAACTTTGTTTTTTAAAGTTTTTCTAAAAAAAAGGGAAGATGGAAATCGGGGGTGAGCAAGGCTCGAACCCCCGACCTCAACATCCTCAACCTTTATAAATGCCTCACACCACCAACCTAAACCAAGTTGGCCCCTGGGGTCTTTTTCGTTATAGCTTCACAACATCTATTACTTATATACATTTTAACCTCTTTAGTACAATAAGCTGTTTAAGCTTATTACACAGCTTATTCGATAAGCTGTGTAACCAAGCTTATTTTTCCTAGGTCCCTTTTAGTTCAAGCTATTTTCTATAATTTTTTCAGAATTTTTATAATTAGTTTAGTATTTTTAAACATTTATTTTTATTAAAAACTTTAAAAAATCATAAAAAATAGAAAAATAATCAAAAAAATATAATTCTTTTTTAGAAAATTTTCTTTTATCATATAGTTTCTAGGAAAATTAGTTTTGTTTCCGTAGGGTTAAAATTGCAAAATTTCAATTTTTAAAGAACGGGATTCGTTCCCGTTCACGTTTTTCGTGTTTTTAAGCTCATTTCAACTCCGTTTTTGTTCTAGTTTTCTTTAAACTTACTTTTTAGTCAATTAGAGTATATTAAAAGTTAAAAATTCATTTTAGGTTTAATTTTGGAAATTTAGGGTTTTTAATTACCATTTAGGGTTCTCGTTTTGCGTTTTTAGTTAAAGTTTAATTTCCCGTTGTTAAAGTTAAGTTTAATTGTCCTTTAATTTGCTCACTTTTAGGATTTTTAGAAAACAAATCATCTTTGAACCAATTCAAATCATTGTCCAAACAACAAACGTGGTCTCAATTTCACAAATCGTTGGGACTTAACGACCCGGTAATCACTTACCGGTAAATATACGTATTATAGTATTATATATTATCGTGTGATTTTTCTAACTACCTTTGTCCTCAAGGGTAGTTTGGGAATTTCATATTATTATTATATTTTATTATTACGTGTATAGATAAACTACAATCATTAAGTCATCACATTGTTCTTTTGATCGAACACGTGTTGGTTTAATCGAGTCATAAAGTTGCTTACAGGTCTATTTCAAATGCTCATTCTCAGCAATAAACTTTGTCGCCCTTTGATCCAATTCAATATTTATGGTTTCAATTTCTTCTAAGTCTTGTTTGATCTTATCTTTATCCATATTTCCACTGAGAGATTTAATTCTCTCTTTCAACTTTTTTTACCCTTTTCTTTATGAACCATGTCTTTCTTCTTGAGACATAAGCTTTCAATTCATTTCATTAAAAAAAACAATTGATCAAAAACTTTTGAGCACTTTGATTTGTATTATGAATCTGTCCCTGTTGAAAAAAATTTCCTGATTACTCAAGTTGAGTATCATACTTCATAACGAAATGCAATGTTTTTCAAGAATGGTAAACCATTTGACAGTTTCATCGTAAATCTGTTTTCAACAAATCCTTTTGAAGCTCAGGTTCAAGTTTGAGACTCTTTTTCACATCATGCACTTTCACAGAGGCCAAAATACCATAGAGAATTATCAATCATGTTACATATATCTTTGCTTCATCACTTGTTCCAAGAGTCGTTTCTATTTTCGTTCAAGCTTGATTAATTTTAACTTCAATGTTTTTGATCTCTACTCGATGTTGTTCCACAGCATGTTCCATTTTGATAGAAGACATTTTTGGCGCCTTTCAGGGCAGTTCAGAAACCAATTGTTGGTTGTATGTTATAAATAAGTCCTTTCAGAGCTTTTACAAATGGAATTATTTGCCCCTAAAACAAGCTTTTGTATGTTCAAAACCCCACGTGCCCTCAGTGATAGCTGTGGGCGTGGTTCTTTCTTTGACTACCACATCAAAGTTAGCAAGATGGTATTTAAGTTTCTTCAAACTCGTATTAACCATGCTGACTTTTGGAAGTTCTTTAGGAACCTCAACATTGGTGGGTCTATCAGAAAGATCAGGTTCTGAGGAACTCACAGAGTTATGCGACCAAAAGGCTTGTTCAGCAGATAATTCAGTTTGTGGAACAAACCGTGTTTCAAAATCTTTATAAAGTTTATTAAGAGCAGCATAATCGATTGGTGTGGTATCAATTTGTTTTATCTTTTCTTGCATCATATTAACCATTATGTTTTAAAAGCTTTTTGGAACGACTCTCATTCAGCAAGTTTTTAGATCTATTCTGGAGTCAGGGGATCAACAATAGGATTTGGTTTTTGAATTATATCACCAAACATTTATGCATAGCTTTCTAATGCTGAGCTTTTTTCAGTAGAAATGGATTTTGAAAAACGATTTTGAAAACCTAGAGCTTGTTTAGTGGTATTATCATTGAAAAATTAAGGTTTTGTCAACATGTGAACAGTTTGTGCAGATTGATCTCTTTTAAAAACGATATTATCTAGGTGTTTGATCTGCTTTTCTAAGGCTATTTACCTATCAAGGTTTCTAGATTCTTCTTTCTTAAAATCATTTTTGATAATTGTAACCGTTTACAATAAAGATCTCTTTTCTTTTAAATGTTCTGAAAGAGTTCATTTAAGATTATCACTCTTTACAGACTGTGCACATGAATCTGAAATGTTATCATGAATCCTTAAATCAACGTTTTGTCCTTCTTTCAACACTTTGACTTGTTCCTTATATCTTTCGAGCTCAGCAGTTAAAGTATCATTGACACTTTTATTTTTTAGATTCCTCTTGGTACAATGAACTACTTGGTTTTTTAGTTGTTTAATCACAGATAATATCAAATCATCTTGTTGTGCAGAAGAGTTAGAATTTTGAACAGCTACTTGTTGTGATTCAATCAGATACTGAGAATAAGGAATAATATTGCTATCATTGGTTATTTTAGTCTCTGAATGGTTCATAACATTTGACTGTTCAAAAGACGACATAGCCTGCACAACTTGATTAGCCATATCATTATTCACATTATCATGATTGTATACCTCAGAAAGAGCGTTTGAACCATAGTGAGATAAATTCGCCATGAGAGCAACTTTAGCAGTGTTAAGTTCATCACAATCAGAGTCATATGCATCTAAATCATCAGCTTGATAAGCAGCATTGTGAGTTATGACAGTCTGTGTGGCTTGACCTTCTGGAATTCCTGGATCTGCCAAAAATGCGAGTTCCTCCTCATGTAAAATTTGACCACTTGCTTGAGCTTGAACCAACAACACTTTATCCTTAAACCACGAATCATCCCTTTTCCTCTTTGGTTTGGTGCACTGTTTGGACATGTGACCTTCCCTTTTGCAGTTGTAGCAGATAACTGTTCTTTGTTTTCCAGAAGTGTTTCCACTTGCTCCCGGAGTATAAGTCCTTGAAGTACCCGCAGCTACAGAAGTTTGTCTCCCTTGAATTGGTTGTAATGTTACTCTTCCATTATTAATGGTAGCTTGTTGCCTAGGGTTTGACGAGTTTCTCAGCTGGTTATTGGTAGTGGGATAACGGGAAGTGACGACAGCAGTCAAAAACGACATCATGTGATTGATGGCATCAATGGGATCATCACCTTTCTGGAACACTGGAACAATTAAACCTGATTCTTGTTGGGAAAATTCAGATTGTTGATCAACTGAGGGAGGATATTCCAATTGAGGTATAGATGATGATGGAGAATAAATGTTGTGGTGAATTGATGACTGATAATCATTGGATGGATAAGTGATTGAAAGAGGTGTTGATGATTGATGAGTTGAGTATTGTTGAGACTGATAAGGTGAACCATACTGTGGAGACTGATATGATGAAACTTGTGGTTGAAATTGAGTGTTTTGGTGTGAATTTTGATGAGTTTGATAAGGAGACTGGGTCATCTGATGAGTTGCAACCAAAGCAAGCGGATCTGAATTGCGTTCATGCATTAAACGAACCTCATTCTCCATTTGCATGAAATTCATGTTGTCCAACTAAGCTGAAGTGATCGATGTTGGTTGTGTGCAAGTCTCGAACCAGTTTGACATCTGTCACAAATTTGCTCCATTCAGGAGGAAAGGTATTCAAAAATTTTGTGTTTACTTAAAATTGTTCCAGTTTCATGTTGTAGATGTTCTTTTTTTTTTTCATTGTTTATGTCATTGTGTAGCTAGTGAAACATCTCAAGTAGAATTCACGAAGTGATTCCCCTTCATATAGGTCAAAACTTATCGAATTCATTATAAGATTACACTTCCTTTTCATGTGTCGTCAATGAAGTTCCTTGCATGAGATTGAAATCTTTCCCAACAGTTCTTGGTGTCTTTATGATTGCTAACCAATGCTAGGGGCTTCAGGTGGTAGTCCTTGGAGAATGATATTAGTTGCCTTGATATCACAATCAGCTTGAAGTGCTTCTGTAGCAGCTATACTCATAATAATTCTTTGCCTTGTACTCCATTTTCCAAATTGAAGCCAAATGAGTGGACCCACTTTCACCGGATGCAAGGATCATTTCGTCCAATTTTGTTATATAGCATGTATAGTTCCATTCTGTCTTTTCAAGAATCGTACATATCTTTTCCCAAACATGGTATGACGATTGTCAGCACCCGAAAGGATAGATTTGTCAGCAAGAGTCGTCATTGAGAAATGTATATATTAAATGATTACTTGTTGATAGAGGTGGTAGACGTACATGTGTTTTAATAAAGTTGTATTTTAAGTGTTTTTAATTTATGAAATACAGGGATCTTTACAATTTTGGACAAAAACGGGACAAAACAAATTTGAATGTTCATTGATTTTACAAGTCAACGAAATAAACAGTTATAATTTTGAAAAATTCAGTTTGTTCGGTTGCCTTAAAGGAAGTTGTTCGGTTCCTCTAGAGTTCGGGTTGTTCGGTTCTAAACTGAAGTTAGGTTGTTTTTTTTTTTTTTTTTTTTTTTATTCGGTTTCAACGTGGTCGAGTTGTTTCGGTTTCACTTTAATTAAAGTTGTTCGGTTTCAACTAAACTAGGGTTGTTCGGTTGCAACTAGATCAAGTTGTTCGGTTTCAACTAAACCAAGTTGTTCGGTTTCAAATGAGGTCAAGTTGTTCGGTTTGCACTGCAGTTGAGTTGTTCGGTTGTAACTAAACCAAGTTGTTCAACTTCGAGTTGTTCGACTTGAGTTGTTTGACTTAGTTTTTCGACTTGAGTTGTTCGACTCAGTTGTTTGACTTGAGTTGTTCGACTCAGTTGTTCGACTTTAGTTGTTCGACTTCCACTACTACAAAACCCAAAAACTTACAAACACAAAAAGACACCTTTTTGATGATTGTTTTGAAATTATACTTGTGCAATAGTGCTTACTAAAACTCTAGGAACAAGAAATGACAACTTTTAGGTTTTTAAGCGAAAAGATTAAAAATCAAGATTTTGCTCTTTATAAGATTTTCAAACCAAAATGTAACAAAATGATATTTTTCTGTTTCTAAGCATGTACCACCAATATTCATTAAGTACTAGGAACCCCCCCCCGGGGGTGGGGATAGATATACCAAGGTTAAATTAATCCTTTCGTGGTACAACAATAACTTCGGAATCAAAAGAAAAAAATAAAGGGGATTTTGCAAATGAAACAAACGAACCAAAAAGAAAGCTTAAACACAAAAACTAAACACACCACTCCATGGCTCTTGATACCAATTGTAGAATACAAGTAATCTTTGATATGAAATGGGAAGGAACTTAGTGAGAGAAAGTGGAAGGATGGATGTATTCTAAAGAGAGAAAGTAAGCTAAGCATATAATTTCAATAGAAAGTGAGAATACAAAACCAACCAACACCCTCTCCAAAGCATGGAGAGGGTATTTATACTTACAAACATAAACGGATGGGCCTTAATAGGTGTTTTATGGGGCCTTTAGGCATATAGCTTATTTACTTAACTAATAGGCTTTGACTATTCCACATTGGAAGTGACCGATAACTTTTCGTGTTTCTAACAATTATAGATACAAGTATTCTTATGTATGAAATAGGAGGGGAAACTTAGTGAGCGAAAGTGGAGGATGGATATGTATTTAGAGAGAGAAAGTTACGAACATATAATTCATTGCAAAGTGAGATTACAAAACAACCCAACAATCAAACCCTTACAACGGCAAGAAAAACAAAAGCAAAAATGCAGATCTTCATGAAAACACTAACAGGGAAGACAATAACCCTTGACAAGTAGAATACCTCCGGACACACGAGAAAGTATCTACCTCAAAAAACCAAAATGTAGTTAAGTTAGATATATATTGCGGAATTAAAGAAAGTCATGGGCTCAAAAACTGACATGATTGTTAATTGACAGAAATGCAGTGGTAAGTGACGGTGGCTATTAGATTTATAACCTACCGTCAAAACTGCCTGATGAGCTCATTCGGGTTTTTTTATAAGATATTGTTTTTTGATTTTATCCTCCACTAGGTTTATTATAAAGTAGTGGCAAGCGGTTATTTGGACTTCCGGATATTACATTTGGAAAGAGAGAAATCCGCGCATTTTCAAAGGGGAAAGTTTCAAGCATCAATAAAATTGTTCAAGATATTCAACTCAAAAGTTACGAATGGATTATGAGAAGATCTAATAACAAAAGTGAATGAGGTGGCTTTTGAAACCTACTGTCACTCTCGCTGGAGCCTCATTCGATTTTTGGAACGGGATATAGGGGATGTGAAACCGCCATGGCTGCAAACACGAATTCGGGCTGCCCCGCCAAGATACGGGCATACTTTCACCCAAGTCCAAGCAACATAATATGCTTGGAAATGTAAAATTAAATGCAGAATAACATCTTCATTCAAATACCATCCTTTTGACTTATCAAAAAGGATCAAATAGTCCAGATCAATTAACGCTTAACTTAAGCCTTAACCAACCCTGAACAATCGAAGAAAGCGGATGCAATGAGATAAAAAAATATTATGCCGAGGCTCAGATTCGTAAACAATCGAACAAAGAGGATCAATCCACCATGGCTGCAAACTTAGTAAGTTGCCCCGCCAAGATGTGGATAATCTCAGCTTTACTCGAATCCACTCAGACACAATCAAATTCTATCATTTACAAACCTTTTACCGCAATTTCACACAAATTATCATCGTTCTCTAACTTCTTCTTATCTCTCCAAACCATCAAACTTAATTCAATTATATACAACAACACTAAGCCATACCAATAAACAATTGGTAGCGCTCATAAGAAGGCAAAAAGCATAGATGTATTATGAGTGAGCAACTCGAAGGTATATTTGCTTGGCCACGAGAACAAGAGAGGAAGATTCGATAAGAGAGAATAGGTATGGTTACACACAATGAAATGTGATAAATGGTACAACACCCTCTCATGTGTGGAGAGGGTTCTATTATACCCTTGGCTAATATGTTAAATGGGTTTGTTTGTAGTCCTTGATCGTAATTAATGTTATCGATCGTGTATCCGATTCGCTTCATGAGTGCAAATTACAGCCCAAGATAAGCCAAGCCCGGCCCAAGATAGAAAGCCCATATGCCATATGTAGGCAAGGGGTATAAATAGAACCCTCTCCACACATGGAGAGGGTGTTGGTTACCATTTATCACATTTCATGTGTGTGTAACCATACTATTCTCTCTTATCTAATCTTTCTCTCTTGTTTCTCTCTATACTTTCTCTCTTTACTTTTCTTTTCTTTTCTAGCTTATTGTTTATTGGTATGGCTTATTGTTGTGATATGGGATAAGTTTATGGTTTGGGAGATGAAGATGAAGATTAGAATGATGATGAGATTGATTATAAGAGGCTGTGATGATAGAATTTGAATGTGTCTGAGTGGATTCGAGTAAAGTTGAGATTATCCACATCTTGGCGGGGCAACTTACTAAGTTTGCAGCCATGGTGGATTGATCCTCTTTGTTCAAATCTGAGCCTCGGCATAATATTTTTTATCTCATTGCATCCGCTTTCTTCGATTGTTCGGGGTTGGTTAAGGCTTAAGTTAAGCGTTAATTGATCTGGACTATTTGATCCGTATTGATAAGTTAAAAGGATGGTATTTGAATGAAGATATTATTCTGCATCTAATTTTACATTTCCGAGCATATTATGTTGCTTGGACTTGGGGTGAAAGTATGCCCGTATCTTGGCGGGGCAGCCCAAATTCGTGTTTGCATCTATGGCGGTTTCACATACCCTTTATCCAGTTCCAAATATCAAATGAGGCTCCAGCAGAGTGACAGTAGGTTTCAAAAGCCACCTCATTCACTTTTGTTATTAGATCTTCTCTTTATCTATTTGTAACTTTTGAGTTGAATATCTTGAACAATTTTATTTGTGCTTGAAACTTTCCCCTTTGAAAATGCGCGGATTTCTCTCTTTCCAAATGTAATATCCGGAAGTCCAAAAAACCGCTTGCCACTACTTTATAGTAAACCTAGTGAGGATAAATCAGAAAAACAATATGCTCAGAAAAAACCCGAATGAGGCTCCTCAGGCAGGTTTGACGGTAGGTTATAATAGCCACCTCACTTACCACTGCATGTTCCTTCAATTAACGGAATCATGTCAGTTTCAGCCCATGATTTCTTTCATTCCCCAATATATATTCTAGAGTTAACTACATTTTTGGTTTTTGGTAGGATACCTTTCTCGATGGTGTCTGAGGATTCTACTTCAAGGGTTATTGTCTTCCCTGTTAGTGTTTTCATGAAGATCTGCATTTTTGCTTTTGTTTTTCTTGCCGTTGTAAGGGTTTGATTGTTGGTTGGTTTTGTATTCTCACTTTGCTAATGAATTATATGTTTCTTACTTTCTCTCTCTAGAATACATCCATCCTTCCACTTTCTCTCACTAAGTTCCCTCCTATTTCATATCAAAGATTACTTGTATTCTATAATTGTTGAAACAAGGAACAAAAGTATCGGTCATTTCAATGTGGAAATAGTCAAAAGCTATAGTTAAAGTTATTTAAAGCTAATATGGCCTAAAGGCCCATAGAAACCCTATTAAGGCCCATGGCCGGTTATGTTTGTAAGTATAAATACCCTCTCCATGCTTTGGAGAGGGTGTTGGTTGGTTTTGTATTCTCACTTTGCTAATGAATTATATGTTTCTTACTTTCTCTCTCTAGAATACATCCATCCTTCCACTTTCTCTTACTAAGTTCCTTCCTATTTCATATCAAAGATTAATTGTATTCTACAATTGGTATCAAGAGCCATGGAGTGGTGTGTTTAGTTTTTGTGTTTAAGCTTTCTTTTTGGTTCGTTTGTTTCATTTACAAAATCGCCCTTTATTTTTTTCTTTTGATTCCGAAGTTATTGTGCTCACACTAAAAGGATTTTTACTTGGTGGTAAATCTGATCTGTATCTTTATGATATTGGTGTACAAGGCTTAGAATCAAGGAAAAATATCATTTTTGTTACATTTTTGGTGTTTGAAAATCTTATAAAGAGCAAAATCTTGATTTTATTTTTTTTCGGCTTTAAAAAACCTAAAGGTTTCATTTCTTGTTCCTATGTTTTAGTAACACTAGTTGTACAAGTATATTTTCAAAACAATCATCGAAAAGGTGTCTTTTTGTGTTTTTAAGTTTTTGGTTTCGTCAGTACTGGACGTCGAACATTGAACTAGAAACAACTGAAGTCTGAGCAACAGAGCTCGAACACTGAGTTCGAATCAAAGAGTACGAACAACTCAAGTCGAACAACTGAGTCGAACAACTCAAGTCGAACAACCTGAGTCGAACAACTCGAAGTCGAACAACTTGGTTTAGTTGCAACCGAACAACCCAACTGCAGTGCAAACCGAACAACTTGACCTTAGTTGAAACCGAACAACTTGGTTTAGTTGAAACCGAACAACTTGAACTCAGTTGAAACCGAACAACCCTAGTTTAGTTGAAACCGAACAACTTTAATTAAGTGGAAACCGAACAACTCGACCACAGTTGAAACCGAACAACCTAACTTCAGTTAGAACCGAACAACCCGAACTCTATTGGAACCGAACAACTTCCTTTAAGGGAAACCGAACAACTCAATTTTTCAAAATTATACGGTTTATTTCGTTGACTTGTAAAATCCCGTGAAACATTCAATTGTTTTCCCGGTTTTGTCAAGAATTGTAAAATCCCGTGTAGTTTCATAAATTAAAACACTTAAAAGACAACTTAATTAAACACAATTACTTTCTACACCTTGATCAACTAATGTAATATTTAATTTACAAATTTCTCAATGATGACTCTTGCTGACAAAGCTATCCTTTCGGGTGCTGACAATCGTCCACCCATGTTGGAAAAGGATATGTACGATTCTTGGAAAAGCAGAATGGAACTATACATGCTAAATAGACAAAATGGACGAATGATCCTTGAATCCGTTGAAAGTGGTCCACTCATTTGGCCTTCAATTGTGGAAAATAGAGTTACAAGGCCAAAAAAAAAGAATATTAGAGTACTTGTACAGAAGCACTTCAAGCTGATTGTGTTATCAAGGCAACTAATATCCATTCTCAAGGTATACACCCTGAAGTCTATGGCATTGGTTGGGGGGCATTCATAAAGGAACATGGAACTTTGGGAAAGAAATTCAAGCTTCTCATGCAAGGAACTTCATTGACGAACCAAGCCAGGGAGTGTAATCTTTATGAGGAATTCGATAAGTTTGCCGATAGAAGGCGGGAGGAATCACTTCCGTGAATTCAACTTGAAGATTTTCACTGCTACTCAATGCCATGAACATCTACACATGAAAACTGGAACAATTTTAGTAAACACAAAATTTTTGCAATACCTTTCCTCTGAACTGGAGCAAATATGTGAATGATGTCAAAACCGGTTCGAGAATTGCACACAACACCATCTCGATCAGCTGCATGCTTATTGGTGAAACATGATTACATGCCAAATGAGGTTTTTCATGCATATGAATGTAATTCAGACTCGCTTGCTTTGGTTGCACTCATCAGATGACCAATCTCTTTATTAACTCATCAAAATTCACACCAAAACATTACTTCACCCACAAGTTTCATATATCAGTCTTACAGTATGCTCTCACCTTAATCAGTTCTGCAACAATACAATATCAATCATTATCACCTTGCTTTTAATATTATTCCATCTAATGATTATCAGTTATAAATTCACACAACATTTATTCTCCATTATCATCTATGACCTCAATTGGGAATATCCCTCCCTCGTTGATCAACAATCTAAATGATCCAATAAGAATCAGTTTAATGTTCCATGTGTTCAGAAAGATGATGATCCCATCTGATGCCTTCAATCACATGATGCGTTTTTGAGGCTGTCGATCACTTCCGTTACCCACACCAATAACAAGTGGAGAATCTTGTCAAACCCCAGGCAACAAAGCTGCCATTAATAATGGAAGAGTAACATTTAACCATTCAGGGGAGGGCAATCATTCTGTTGCTGCGGGTACTTCAAGGACTTTATACGGGAGCAAGTGGAAACAATTCTGGAAAACAAAAGAACAAAGTTATTGCTACAACTACAAAGGGAGAGGCCACATGTCCAAACAGCTGCACCATACCAAAAGCAGAAAAGGGATGATTCGTGGTTTAAGGATAAAGTGTTGGTTGGTTTTTTAAGTCAAGCATGTGGTCAAATTTTTACATTAGGAGGAACTCACACATTTTTGGTCAGATTTAGGGAATTCTAGAAGGTTCAAGCCACACAACTGTATAACTCACAGTGTGATTATCAAGCTGATAATTTAGATGCATATGATCTGATGTGATAAATTTACATGCCAAAGTTGCTTCTCAATGGCGATTTATTCACTATGGTTCTATATGCTTTTTGTAGGTACACAATCATGCTAATGTGATAATGATCTGAAACTCAAGTTGTGAGCTATGCATCTTCTTTTAAACGTCAAATGTTTCTGAACTTTCAAAGACTGAACATACTAGTGTAGCAATATCATTCCATATTCTCAGTATTGATTGAATCAACATGGAGCTGTCAGAATTCTAACTTTTTGCAACAAAGATGATTCTGATATTCATCGTGAGTGAACAACTAAAAACTAAGTAGGTCATGTACCAAGAGAATCTAGGAAAATCAAAGAGCTCGTCAATGATACTTTAACTGCTGAGCTTTGAAAGATATAAGGAACAAGTCATAGTGGTGAAAGAAGACAAACGTTGATTTTTTTAAAGAGTCAAGATAACATTTTAGATTCATGTGCACAGTCTGTAGAGATTGATCATCTTAAACGAACTCTTTCAGAACAAATAAAAGAAAAGGAATCTTTATTGCAAACGGTTACACTTCTCAAAAATGATTTTAAGAAAGAAGAATCTAGAAACCTTGATAGAGAAATAGCCTTAGAAAAACAGATCAAACACCTAGATAATATCGTTTTTAAAAGAGATCAATATGCACAAACTATTTACATGTTGACGAGACCTTAGTTTTTCTATGATAATACCACTAAACAAGCTTTAGGTTTTCAAAATCCTTTCTATCTGAAGAAAGCTCAGCAGTTGGAACCAATACTATATGTTGGTGATATAATTTAGAAAACCAATCTTCTTTGATCCGATCATAAGAAACTTAACACCTTGCTAAGAAAGTCGTTCAAAATGCTTTTAAAAACTAAGGATAATATTGATGCAAGAAAAAAGATTAAAACAAATTGTTACCACCAATCGATTATGCTGCTCTTAACTAACTTTATAAAGATTTTGAAACATGATTTGTTCCACAAACTGAATTATCTACTGAACAAGCCTTTTGGTCGCAGAATTCTGTGAGTTCCTCAAAAACCAATCTTTTTGATAGACCCATCAATGTTGAGGTTCCTAAAGAACTTCCAAAGTCAGCATGGTTAATACGGACGTTTGACGACAACTTAAAAACATTTGCTAACTTTGATGTGGTTAGTCAAAGAAAGAACCACAGACACCACGCTTGTTTTCGGGATATGAAATAATTCCCTTTGTAAAAATGCTCTGAAGGACTTATTTAGTACATTAACCAAACAATTGGTTGCTGAATCTTGCTGAAGTCCAAAAAATGTCTTCTATTCAAATGAAAAGGCTGTGGAACAACATCGTGTTAGAGTCAAAAAAACATTTGAAGTTAAATGAAAAAGATTTGAATGAAAATACACGACTCTAGGCACAAGTGTGAGCAAAGATATTGTGAACTTGATTAGTAAAAGTACTTTATGGATAAATTATCCCCTAGACCCAACCCTAGAATCTGCCTGTAAGTATACTAAACTAATTCAGGAGTTGCTTACAAAAATCAGTAAAACCTGCCCTAGTCTCAACAATTCTGGAGAACAATTAGTGGCTGTGACCCCAATGAATAAAGTCAAAAGAGTTAGATTCACTGAGCCCGTCACATCCTCAAGAAACACAATCACAAAAAAGGCCTCTACATCAAACCTAGCTTCTAACAAACCTATGTTGTCTTCTACAGGAGTAAAACCATCTACTAGTGCTAGCGGATCACAGCCTTCAGGCAATACAAAGAAAGATAAGATTCAGCAAACACAAAGTAGTACTCAGAAGAATAAAGTAGAAGCCCACCCTAGGAAAGTTAAATCTAGTTTGAAAAATAAAGATCATGTTGTTGCACCTAAAGGAACTGCTCATGTGCAGCATTCCAAGCTTAATGCTAATTCTGAACTTAAATGTGTTAAGTGTAATGGTTGCATGCTTTCTGATAATCATGATTTGTGTGTTCTTGATTATATCAATAATGTGAATGCTCGTGCAAAATCTAAATCTGCTAAGAAACAAACAAAGAGAAAAGTTTGGAAACCAACAGGAAAGATGTTTACAACTATTGGATATATCTGGAGACCTACTGGTCGGACCTTCACTATCGTAGGAAATGCGTGCCCTTTAACTAGGATTACCACTACTACTGAAGCGCCCCTTAGAAAACCAGTTGTTCTAGATAATGAAACATCTAAACCTGCTGTAACATTGGTCTATTCACGGAAACCTAGGAAATCTAAAACTAATGTCCCTGTTAGCAAATCTAAGGTTCTTCAATCTGTATCTGCTAACAACAAGGAACCTAGTAAATCTTGGGGATCCATAATTTCTGATGTTCCATCTTCCTCTCTTAATGAATGCAGGTCGTCCAAATTGTCCTCTGGTATTTGGACTCTGGCTGCTCCAAGCATATGACCGGAGATCGCTCTCAGCTCACCAATTTCGTCAACAAATTTTTGGGTACAGTCAAATTCAGAAATGATCATGTGGCAAAGATTTTGGGATATGGTGATTATTAGATTGGGAATGTTATGATATCAAGGGTTTACTATGTGGAAGGACTTGGACATAACTTATTCTCCGTTGGGCAGTTTTGTGATATGAATCTTGAGGTTACTTTTCGTCAACACACCCGCTTCATTTGCAATTTAGAAGGTGTTGATTTATTGACTGGATCTCGAGGCGACAATCTGTATACTCTATCTCTTGGAGACATGATGGCGTCTTCTCCCATTTGTCTCTTGTTAAAGGCCTCAAAGACTAAGTCCTGGCTATGGCACCGACGTTTGTCTCATCTAAACTTTGGTGCAATCAACCATTTAGCTAGACATGGTCTTGTTCGAGGTCTCCCGAAGCTTAAATTTGAAAAGGACCATCTGTGTTCTGCATGTGCAATAGGTAAGAGCAAGAAGAAACCCCATAAACCTAAATCTGAAGACACCAATCAAGAAAACCTCTATCTATTACACATGGATCTTTGTGGACTAATGCGTGTCGCAAGTATTAATAGAAAGAAGTACATCCTTGTCATTGTCGATGATTACTCATGATCCACATGGGTTAAGTTCTTAAGGTCAAAAGATGAAGCTTCAGATTTCATAATCAAGTTTCTTAAGATGATCCAACTGCAGCTGAAAGTACCTGTTCGACGCATCAGAACAGATAATGGAACTGAATTTGTTAATCAAACATTGTGTAAATATTATGAGAAGGTTGGTATCTCTCACAAAACATCTGTAGCTCGCTCTCCACAGCAAAATGGTGTCGTCAAAAGACGGAATTGTACGCTAATTGAAGCTGCTCGCACAATGTTGATTTATGCAAAAGCTTTGTTATTTCTATGGGCTGAAGTAGTGGCTATCGCATGTTACACCCAAAATCGTTCCATCATACGCCTTCGTCATGGCAAAACACCATATGAGCTTTTACATGACAAACTTCCTGACTTATCTTTCTTCTATGTATTTGGTGCACTTTACTATCCAATGAATGATAGTGAGAATTTAGGCAAGTTACAACCAAAGGCTGATATTGGTATTTTCATTGGTTAGGCACCCACGAAGAAAGCATTTCGTATTTACAACCGACGTACCAGACGAATCATTGAGACAATTCATGTAGATTTTGATGAGCTGACTACGATGGCTTCTGAACACAGCAGTTCAGGACCCACACTTCATGAAATGACTCCTGCAACAATCAGTTCAGGACTTGTGCCAAACCCTCCTCCTTCAACACCATTTGTACCATCTTCGAGAACTAACTAGGATATGTTATTTCAACCGTTGTTTGATGAATTGCTTAATCCCCCACCTACTGTTGATCACCCAGCCCCTGAAGTCGTTGCTCCAATTGATAAAGTAGCAGCTCCAGTACCCGCTGTATCAACCTGTTCACCTTCCTCAACTACAATTAACCAAGATGCACCATCACCAAGTAACTTTCAAACAACACCTGATACCCAACCTCTCGTCATTCCTAACGATGTTGAAGAAGACAATCATGATATTAAAGTTGCACATATGGTATGTTCCGTAATTTGTTTCCAATTCCAGAAGTTCCTTTCTTGATTCAATCTTGATCATCGGATTCTATTCTATACAAATGTGGCCTCCCGATCACATATTTCTGACATAATATCAATGGTACTAAGGTTCATCCACTTTGAATGTTAATCGGTTGGAACGTCGCTAGACACAGTTTCCACAATGGCTGATAAATTACATGAGCAAGATCTTTTCTATTACTACGATGCTTTCTCTCCTGCTGTTGAACCAAAGAGTATAAATTTTATAAAGATGCTTGACTCAGCTTGCTGGATTGAAGCAATGCAAGAAGAACTCAATAAGTTTGAACTTCTTAAAGTATGGGAGCTCGTACCCCGACCAAATAAATTTATGGTTATTACTTTGAAGTGGATATACAAAGTGAAACTAGATGAACTGGGAGGTATACTAAAAACAAAGCTTCGATTTGTGGCTCGTGGTTACGCTTTTCAAGAGGGGAATCGATTTTGAAGAGTCTTTTGCTCTGGTTGTAAGATTAGAGGCTATATGGTTTTTCTCGCGTTTGTGATCAGATGAACATGGTATATACAATTGGATAGTGAAGACTGCCATTTTCTAAATGGTAATCCTGCGGAAGAAGTGTATGTTAGCCAGCTGAGAGGTTTGTGGGATAAAAAAGATAAACCAAATCCACATGTTCAAGCTAAAGAAAGCTCTTTATGGGTTGAAAAATAGATCCACGATGTGGTTGGGTTATGACATGTTGTCTTCGTTCTTGATATCTTAGTACTTCTCTATGGTTCCAGTTGGATCCCGCATTTGTTCTTATGCAGAGACGGCAAGGGAATACTTCTGTGTATAAATATTTGTCGATGATATCCATCTTGCTGCATACTACACCTGAACTTTGTTGACCTATTTTTCTAAAATCACGTGTTCAAATTTAAGATTGTCAATGATGGGCAAAATCTCAATTTTTTCTTATAGGACTACAGATTTCTCAAAGTCCAAAGGCATCTTTATTAACCAGTCAAAATATGCCCTTGAATCTTTAAAGAATAACGGTTTTGACTCTTGTGACCCAGTGGATACTCCCATGGTGGAGAAATCCAAACTGGATGAGGATAAAGAAGGGAAAGCCATTGAATCCGGTCACATATATCGTTGGTGTGATATGCACCCTCTTTATCTCATTGCCAGTAAGAATCTGACCTACAATTTGCTATATGCATGTGTGCCCGGTATCAAGCTCGGCCTACCAAAAAGCACTTAAATACAGTAAAAGGATCTTTCGTTATCTAAAAGGAACTGTTAATCGGGGACTATGGTATCCGAAGGATTCTTCGATTGCTCTAACAACATTTGCAGATGCGGATCATGCTGGTTGTTAAGATACACGCCGTAGCACTTCTTTTAGTATGGCATTTTTTTAGGAGATTAGACTTATCAGTTTGGTCATCAAAAAAGGCAGGAAAAAGCGTTTGCGATATCTAGTATCGAAAGTGAATAATTGCTTTGTCTTGCTGTTGTGCTCAAATCCTTTGGGATGAGATCATAGATTACCGACTGTGGTTTTGGTTTCATGAAAATTCCCAATGTACTGTGATAACAAACAGCGATATTGCAATATGCTGCAACAACGTTCAACCATTACAGATCAAAATCATATGATATCAGATTTAACTTTATAAGGTGAGCATGTGAGAATGGGTGACTTGAACTTTCTTTGTCAATTACGGTGTATCAAATGGCGGGAATCTTTACTAAAGCTCTTGGCCGAGTAAGAAATTGAATTTTGATTAACAAGCTGGGAATCGCCGAGTTTTACGCGGTGGAGACTCTGAAATCAATTGGCAGATGAAGTTGATGAATAGTGGTGGTACCTATTCACATATCCTGTATAATATGTATATATATATATATATATATATATATATATATATATATATAAACCATAAAAAAAACCAAAAAGATTTTTCATTTTTAGAAAACTTTTATAAAAGTAAAATACAAAAATATAAAAATCTAATAAAACAAAGAAAAAATTCAAAAAATGAAAAAATATAAAAAGAGGTATAAAGGCAGGTCCTTTGAAAATCGATTTCAAAAAGAAGTTTTCAAAAGGCATGTCTTCTGAAAATCGATAACATTTACGGTCTTAGAAATGTCATTCAATAATGATACGAGGCTGTAAATGAAGTTCGAGCAGAAGTTACAAATGTTTTCAAAACATGCCAAATGGCTTGCTATTATTTCAGATAGTAACCCGGACATCATCTTAAAGGCAAGTATTCCATCAAAAAATGAAACTTGACCTCTCAACGGGAATTTATTCTCGGGCATGGTCTACTTTATGACCATGCAAAGGCTTGTGATTACTTTGCATCACAACCCGTGCTTCCTATATTTCCATAAGTGTACGTGTCAGTGCGCTTATGTGTTAAAATAAGAGAAATCTTATTTTTTTGGTAAAAAGTTATCTTCACAATGAATCAGTGTCTTCAGTAATCACAAAAAGATTTTCAAAGACAATTCAACTTCTCAAACAAAGACTACAACTCTTTAAATAGAAAACGGGTCATCATTTGAGGGGGAGAATATGTCATCAAATAATCTTTTAAAACGGATATTCAAAATAAGTCATGGAATAAACGAATAAAGTTTTGGATAATGACGGATAACAATTTCAAGGGAATTAATTTATATTAACTACAAGTGCTTTATATGTATTTTGTTTCAAACTTTAGGGACTTATTTGCAATTTGAGACTTAGTGAATTCAGGCTTTAATCTACATTCAATCAATATTGCCAACACCTCATAGTTTGTAAAAGACTTAGGAATGCTTAGAAATACTTTCATAGTTTTAAAGGCCTTGAAGTTGATTCTCACGGGATAGATCTAAGCTTAGTTATACCTCAAACACGATCTCAAGTATATGTACGTATAAGGTTTTGCTGATTCCGAGGTATCAAAACCAACAAGGGGGAAGGAGTAGATGTATACTTGATAGTGTCTTTGTCCTTCTTTTGAGGTTAGCTTCTTTTGTCTTTTGAGGTTAGCTTCTTTTGATTTTAGGCCTTTTTTGAAACTTTTGGGTGCACTATTTCAATCGCATGGTGGAAGAGACATCTCGTCATTAGTCAGTATGCATCATTTGAGCCCCCAGGGGGAAGTGTTGGGAGTACAATTATTTAAAACGTGAGAAGAGTTATGTCTGATTCCATTAATGTTTTACCTAACCGGTCAATCTTTAAGCTTATTCTTAAAATGAGTAGAAATATTTGATAAAAGAGGTATACATAGGTATGATGATTCCTTTAGATTCTCAGTATCCTGTAGGAAGAAATGTCTTCTTCCGAGACTTAGTTGACTTTGGAGTTATCATTTCGACTATTTAGAGAGAATAATTGTGACATCCGAGACTTAGTTGACTTTGGTGTTTCAATTTATATCATAACTATCCTGTAGAGAGAAATGCGCTCATCCAGGACTTAATTGACTTTGGTGTTGCGGTATCAAATTCTTGAAAGGGTTAATTATGTACTTATGATATCTGGGCTTTATACATCAAGACTACTTGATGCGGATTGCAAAAAGGTTCTGAATCTACTCAAGAAAGGATTACTAGTTTAGGGGGAAGTTTAAGGGGGAAGCAAAGACAACATCCAACATCCTACTATCACCAACCCCACAAGCTCAAAGTTATCATCAGATCTAAATCGTTTCAAACTCGAAGTTTGAAGCAAAGACTTTTGTAAACATTACTAACAGTACTAACTAGAACTAACAGACTTAACTTTAATACTAACAGTATTAAGTCTGTTTACAATATTTTCCTAACAAGGTTAATGAGGAGCTTAGAAAAGTTCGTGGGTGGGAGATTGTATGAAGGAGACCTACGGCTGCGACAAAAGAACCATATGATTCTATCATATGATGCTATTATCATTCAGGTCAAACCTTGTACATAATAATCTTGTGAATATATATAGTGTAGACTTAATGGTGATTCTAAGGAGTGCTCTGATATGTGTGAAAACACATATCCATTTTATATCAAAATAAACCCAAGAAAGACCAAAAACATGATAAAAATGGCAAAGATATGCTTGTTTTTGTGTTTTGTATGTGCAGATACGGATAAAGCAAAAACCACAGGAAAACGGTTTAAACCGGGCAAACACGAACACAAGAACGGAAGAGCACGCAAAAAGCCGGGAGAAAGTTATCAAAGTCAAGCCCTAGTAAACCTTCAGTCAACTTGGTCAACAAAAGTCAAGACAAAAACTCCAAAATCCCAATTCAATCCCTCAAAAATCACCAAATTACAAAAATTACCCTTGGAGCACTAACGGTGTTAACTTCTATTAATAGAAGTTAACACCCGTTACTTCTTTATAACAAAACATAAATCCAATCCCAAAACCCACCATACCCGGCCCATTCTTTTTTTATTATACCCAAGTCAACACCCGGGTCAAATAATCAAACGCACCTTTTATAAAGTTAAAAAGGGGCGGGAGAAACAGTTTTACTGTTCATCTCCTTCCCCAATTAACCACAGGTAAAAACCATGAGGCAAATAACAATTGGGGGCCAAAAAGGACAATTCAGGTGTTAAAGTATACCTTGGTAGCAACAAACGTCATTTACAAGCTCTCATTGGCTAAGACCATCAAAGGAATGACACGTCAGATTGAAGAAAGCACAAGGGAATGTGGGATTTTGCACTAGAAGTACTCTCATAAGTAACACAAAGGCTACAAACCACGGATTGCCAAGCTGGCAATCCGTGTGACAAGAATCTAATCCAACGGTGATTAAGGATCATTTAATGATTGAAAGAATGAAGGGTAATGATTGAAGGAAGATCTAACAAACTTTGGAGCCTAGAAGGTTCAGCTGGATGCTATAAATAGCCCTTCATCCTCACACACACGGGATATCTTTCTTTTCTAGTTTTTAGCTTTTAAGTTTTTAGGTAATTTAGCTTAAGATTTAAGTTTTAAGTAAATGTAATTTTCATTTAAACATTTGTAATTTTCTTTTCAAGTAATGTAATCAAGCTTTTTAGTTAATGAAATTTAAGTTTTCTTCAATAAATTGTCAAAAAGCCCTCAATAAGCTCTAGTGATAGTGTACGGATTCATAAGTTCTTATAAGCTCTCACAAGTCTATAAGCTTGTGATTGAGCTCAATTCAGTCTTTAATACACTTAAACCTTAAAATCAGCTTAAAACCTTGAAATATTGGATTTACAAGCTTATGGAAGGGAAGATGAGCCAATTATGGAAGGGCTCATATGGACTTAAACTGGCTTATCTCTGATAAGCCAGAGCTGTTGATAAGCTCTTTGAGCATTTCTGCCTTTGTTTTGCTAAGGCCATTGTAAGTTTTCATTTACTCTCCTTATCTTAAGTTTCCTAGTGTAAAATTGCTTATTTGCTTATCAATTGCTTATTCTGCTTATTAGCTTGCTTCTTTATGCTTAATGTCATCTTATATGCTTATTAGTTTAATTTGATAATTTGTTTTAAGTCTATATAGCTTAGATGTTAGTTTTAATCAATCTGTCATAAAATCAACTAAAAAAATCAAAAATATTTGAGTAATTGGTAGATCTTAAATTCTAGCTTATCTAGTTGTTATAATAAGCTCATTAGGTTTGCTATATGTTGTTTATCATCTGGTTATTAAGTTTTAGTCATTAGATTTATGTTTAGCTTGTTAAAATGAATCTGTCAAAAGTTTTAAGGGGTGTTTGGATTAGTGTTGTTTGACCCTTAAAAGTCAAACTGAGTTGTGATCTTTGCTTAAGTCATGTTAATTTACACTTTTAATCGGTAATAAGATTGTTCTCTTAGGTTAGATTTCAAAATATAAAAAGTTTAAGCTTAGTCTATTTGTCAAATCTATTTGTTTAGCTAGTTAGAATTTTTGATCCATGCTTTCTTAGGAATGGATTTTGATTGATAAGTTCTCATTTACACTCAATAAGAGTGTCTAATGCAAGTTTAATCAACTTGGTAACCTGCATTATTGATTTAGCCAATTGGCAAATTGCACCAGCAGTAGTAACTGCTGTTACTACTGCTGCCTTCTCATTTGAATTTAAGCTAGCTTAATTAGGTTTTAGGATTTAAAATTGAATAAGCTTTTAGTTTAGATATAGGTTAAGATAAGTTTAAAACTTGTTTTCACATTTCTAGCTTATTTCTTAGGTTAAATTAGCTTAAAAAGTTCATCAAAAATCTTAAAAATACAAAAATAGTACTAAGTAGATTTTAGGTTCTTAATTTTTATTTTTGGCTTTTAGCATTTGTTTTTATGAATTGGATTAATAGTTTATAAGTAGGTTGTTAAGTTTGCAAAAGCTCAAATCCTGAAATAGCTTATTGAGCTTTCTAGCTTATTTAGATTTCAAGTTTTAGAGCTTATTCCTGAGTTTGCTCTTTTGATCATTAGATTTAGATAGCTTATAGTGTTTTCAGTTAACTTAGCTTATTGAATTTAGCTTATTCTCATCATAAGGTATTTAGAACAACTTTTGGTTTCAAAAATGAGCTTAAAAGAAGTTGTGTGCAAGCCTTTTAGTGAATCAAAGCCTTTTAGAGCTCAAAAGCTCATTTCCTGTAAACAGCTTTTTAATAAGCTCTTTAAGAGCTTATTTTTAAGTTTCAGCTTATAGAGCTTTTATTAAAGTAGCTACAAAAGTTGTCCTTAACAACTTTTGTTCTTTAAGTTTTTCACCAAAAAAAAGGGAAGTGGAAGTCGGGGGTGAGCAAGGCTCGAACCCCCGAACTCAACACCTCAACCTTCTATACACACACACTCCCACTCCTTACCGCTGTGCCCTTGGGTCTTTTTCATAAGACCCTGGCAAAATTAATCCTTTATAGTCATTTTGGCCACTTAAGCCTAATAAGCTGTTTAAGCTCATTTCACAGCTTATTTTATAAGCTGTGATCTCGGGCTTAATTTTCTTAAGTTTTAATTAGTTTAAGCTATTTTCTGTCATTTTTCTAGAATTTTTAGAGTTCATTTAGTATTTTTAATCATTTATTTTCATTAAAAACTTTAAAAAATCATAAAAAATAGAAAAATAATCAAAAAAATAAAAATCTTTTTTAGAAAATTTTCTTTTATCCTAAAGTTCATAGGAAAATTAGTTTTGCTTTCGTAGGGTCTAATTTGCAAAATTTCGTTTTCTAAAGAACGGGATTCGTTCTCGTTTTCGTTTTTCGTGTTTTAACGTTCATTTCAACTCCGTTTTTGTTCTAGTTTTCTTTAAACTTACTTTTTAGTCAAATAGAGTCCATTTTAAAAGAAAATTTTAAGTTAGGTTTATTTTTAGCAAATTAGGGTTTTTGACCTTCATTTAAGGGTCCCGTTTTGCGTTTTTAGTTAAATTTTGATTTCCCGTTATTTGTTTTCATGCTTAATAGTTAGAGCTTGTTAATTTTAATTGTTAAAAGTAGTTAATCAAATCAACTATTGTTTCCCATTCAAATCATTGTCCGAACAACAAGCGTAGTTTCAATTTCACAAATCGTTGGGGATAACGACCCGGGGAATCATACTTCCCGGTTATCATACGTATTATATTATATTATATATATTTTGAAGAGTTTCCTTTTTGCCTTTGTCCTCAAGGGTAAATTGGTAATTTTCCATCGTATTATATATTATATATGTATGTAAAATTGCAATCAGTTTTTGGCGCCGCTGCCGGGGATTTGTGATTAAGATTCTATCGTTTGAAGTTTGTTGATATTAATTTGAAGACCCTTTCATTTTTGAAAGTTTTGTTTTTGTTAAAAAAATATAAAAAAAATAAATATAAAAAAGTAAAAAATATTTTTCTTTTCTTTTTAGTATAAATAGAAGATTTAAACAAAAAAATATTTGCTCTTTCAATTTAAAAAATAAACAAAGTTGGTAAAAGAACACCAACAAATAATACCTTCAATTGAGGTATTATCATAATAAGTTCCCAACTCGAATCAAAGATTTCAAAACTTGCCATTTGTGTCATTTACGAAATACGGCTCACCTTAAAAAGTAAAATTTTTAAGAGCTACCATGAAGTAAATTTGATTATTTGGTTTAAGTTGTCTTCCGTTTATCTGTTTAAAATAGATTGTTAATAAATTGAAAAAAAAAATTAGTGTAATTTTTTGTTTATCTTTTTATTTCTTTTTCTACTTTGTGCATGCGCACTCGTTCTCAAACCCGCAACCCTCAACCGCTATTGTTCAACCATTTCATTGGAAGAACTTTTGATTATCCTCCATTAGTTCGATTGGCTGATAACGGACTATGGCAAATTGCTCCAAGCACCACCGAGGGGTTCGGAGGACTGCAATTGTAATTCCGAAATCAATGCATAACTTTGAGCTAAGCTGGTTTGATCAATCTTGTCAAAACAACCGTTTATAGGAACATGAATTAATGAGGATCCACATGACTCACATTCGTTATTTCTATAAATATACTTCAACAATGAGATTTCCCGGGATATCCCGGAGCACGACAATTACGCTTATGATTTTTCCATTTTCTTCTTTGAAGGTTCAGCCCGCATTTGGCTAGAAAAAGAACTTCCTCGATCATATTTGACATGGGTTGATCTTGTTCAAAATTCTTTAATCATCTTTCCTCTTAAAAAACGACAAATCTTCATAATCGAAATCATGAGATTTCAAACAAAGGATTTGACGAATGTTTATGAAGGCTTGGGATGATTTAAAAACTTCTTCGAGCATGCCCACATCACGGATTTTCTGAATTACATCAATTGGATACGTTTTACAATGCTTTGAATGCTAATGATCAAGATTCATTGAATTCTGCTGCGGGTGGAAACTTTTTGGATAAGATGCCTCGTGAATGCTTGAGAATTATTGAAAGTAAATCCAAGGTTCGTAATTCACGAAACAAGGCAGTCGTTGCCAAAGTGAGTTCGAATTCATCTACTCCAGGAATTTCACCAGATGTTGCTGCTCTTACAACCGAAGTCTCTGAACTTAAGAATTTGATGAAGACTATGCTTATCGACAAACAAAAAGCCCAAGCTCCCGCAACCGTAAAAGCGGTCGAGCAGAGTTGTGTAACTTGTGGAGGTGCTCACTCTTATAAAAACTGTCCAGCCACCAATGGCAATGTTTATCAAGACAACATTCAAGAGTACGTTTCACAAGCTGCTGCAGCCAATTTTAATCAAGGAAAAGTTTACCAACCTCCGATGATTCAACCATCAATTTATCAAGCTCCTACTCAACAAATTCAAGGCGTTTCAAAAACCGATTTTGAGAATTATGTCAAGGCTAATGATGCTGTGTTATGGAATATGAAAAATTAAGGCCAGGGTTTACAAAACGAGATGACAAATTTAACGGAAATGCTTTCTAAGTTCATAACTTCCAACATCGCTTCGTCTTCGAATGCAAGAACTCTTCCAAGTCAAGCCGTAACTAACCCTCGTAAGCATGTCAATGCTATCACCACACGAAGTGGTAAAATTGTAAAGGACCTTCGACTCCTACACCCGTTGTTTCTACTCCTCTAAAGGAACCCGAACAAAACCCGAAGACGTCAATAAACAAAGTGTAAAAATCCAGTTCAGAAAATACCGCACAAGTCCCACCTCCGGAGGATCATGATTATATTTTTATTGAAATTCCAAAACCAAAGGCTAAGAAAACTTTTCAAGAGCCAAATTCTCCAGAGCCTAATTCATATCAACCTAAACTTCCATATCCCGAGAGGATGAATGTGAGAGAGAAAGATATACCCAGTGCTCAGCAGAGCAGGTTTATGAAGTTGTTTAAACAACTCCGTTTGGAAATTGGTTTGAAAGATGCTCTTATCGAAATGCTGAAATTCAACAAATGGTTAAGCACGTTATTGAGAAACAAAGAGAAACTTGAGGAAATCGCCATCACAACCGTAAATGCTGAATGTTCTGCTATCTTCTTGAACAAAGTTCCCGAGAAACTCAAAGATCCCAGAAAATTTCTTATTCCGTGTGCTCTACAAGAACTTGATAGGACTAATAATTTAGCCAATTCTGGAGCTAGCATAAATCTTTTACCTCATTCTATCTACAAGCAACTTGGGCTTGGAGCTTTGAAGCCCACCCGAATGACACTCGAGCTTGCTAACCGTTCCGTTACGAACCCAATGGGTATAACCGAGGATGTTGTAGTTAGAGTTGATGGTTTCACTTTTCTTGCCGATTTTGTTGTGGTTAATTTTAAACCAGACCCGAGAGTGCCTATTATTTTAGGAAGTCCTTTCCTTTACACTGCAAAAGCTCTCATTGATCTATATGAGGAAAAATTAACTTTAAGAGTAGGAAGTGATGAACTTGTCTTTTATGCTGAAAAATCTAAGAAAAGCAAGAATAAGCAATTTGCTCATGCTATTTCTATCATTGATTTTTCAAAAGATGAGCCATTTAGTGGCAGTACCACTAATCATTCCGATGCTCTTCCTCCTAGTTCTTCTCTGGTGAAGACTAGTGATAATCTTGAGGAGTTCGCCGATGAACTCACTCTTCTTAAAAAAGGTGTTCAAGAAGAAAATTTTTAAGTTTATTCAAACCCTCTTTTCCAATTTGATGATGACTTCAACTCCAGTAACGTAAATCCTCTTTTTAACGAGATGGTAGAAGATGTTGAAAACAAGAACTCCAACGTTTCAGATTCCGATGAGTCAGTTTTATTTAACACACCTTTAACCGATAAGGTTGAGTGTTCTGACCCAGAAGATGATATTGATGAGATCGATGCTTTTCTAGCCATGGAAGTTTCTTCTAATTTTGAGGAAGGATATTTCGATTCAGAAGGAGACGTAATTTTTCTTGAGAATTTGCTTAGTGATGATACCACTCATAATCTTGATCCCAAAGTGATTTCCGATCATGAATCCATCCATAATACTTTGATTACTTTTTCTCCAAGGAGTGATCCTCTTCACCATGAGTTTGCCGGAGAAATCATTACACTTCCTTCAAGGATTGCTAGAGAGCATGAGGAATATCTTGGTTGTTTGACTTTGCTTTGTGAGATTTCAACTTCCCGGTCACAGGAAAATGTTCATGCTAATCCAAGTTAAATTATCGAGTCTCTTCCCATATCTCTTATCCCCGTTGAGGATAGTGACCCCGATCAAGAAGAGATCGATATATTCCTTGTTCCAGATGATTTAATTTCACCAGGTGTTGAGAATGATGATTCCGAAGATGAAGATAATGAGTTACCTAACCTTGATCATCAAGACAACCCGTCATCTCCTCGTCCTCCACCGGAACCACCGGATGTTTGCTTAAATTTTAAGCCCGATACGGCCATGAAGAATGATGAAGATTTTAACCAAGGAGAAATTGTTTTACCCCTAAATGGTGAAGATGTCAATTCCTTCACATTTGTTATTTGGACTTTTCTTCCATCTTTCACCTACCCCGAGGTCTCTCCTTTATTCCTTTCAACAAGGAGTGAAGACACCATTTTCGACCCTGTCATCTCTACTTTTCATTTTTCTTTTAAGCCAGTTCCATTTGCTCTCCCTAAGGACGAATGAATTCAGGGATCGAGTCAAGCTAAGTGACTCGGTTACCAAAAACAAAGCGCTTTGTGGGAGGCACCCCATGCTTATCCATTTTCTATTTTTCTTTCTAGTTTCTAATGTGTGTGAGGAGGCTTGTACTATTTCGTTCTTTGTGTTTGTTGTTTGTACTTATGATTATTTGCAGGATGAACCCAAATTGTCTGAAGACTCTCGTGTTCGGTGTTTTGTCCCTGTTCAATCGAGCTTCCTATCCTTTGTTTGCAATTAGTTTGGGGAAATCCGATATCCTTTCATCTTATCGATTCACGTTTATCTTTGCATAATTAATAAACGGCTTAGATTTGCGTAGAGACCCGCCTTTAAACATTGAGGACAATGTTTCATTTTAGTTTGGGGAGGGAATCTATCGATTTGATGTTGCCTGCTTATTGTTTTGTTCTCTTGTCTAGATAATTAAGTGTGATAAAAGTTTGCTGCATCTTGTCGGAGGCGTGGCCGATGTTATAGCTTTCTAAAAAGTCAAGGGTTATAATTGCATAAATGTCTAGATAATTAAGTGTGAATTAATAATTGACTTCTTTTTGTTAAATTTAAATATGCT